>LUCW03000560.1:0-39208 GCA_001586965.3 Sphaeroforma sirkka
GAAATTGATCCTGGTAAGAAAACAGTTTCTGCTGATTTATCAACACCATTACTGGAAGAGATGAACTCTGTGTGTGGGTTTGTTAACTTCTTTCGGATTCGGTACCGCATCTTTTTTCATTACTTAAAGCCTTTCAGTCACCTACGGCTGCACAAAGGACCTTTGGGAAAGCTTTTGACCAAAGAATGTGATGATGCATTTAAACTAGTCAAAAGTAAAGTAATGGACGCACCCATCATGCAGTACCCTGTGGATGGTGTCCCATTCCAAGTAGCAACCGACGCTTCAGATCGAGCGGTAGGTGGAGTGCTTTACCAAACGATAAATGGTAAACCGCGCTACATACAATTCCTTAGCAAGAGTTATAATAAGAGTCAACGGAATTGCCCTACCGTTAAACAAGAACTCCTTTGCTATAGTTACTGCGCTAAGACAGTTTAAAGACTACCTTTATGGAAGTTACTTTACTGTCGCCTGTGATCAAAAGTCTTTAACATACTTAAAAGATATGAACCCTGATTCACAGTTGGTGAGCCGCTGGCATGACATTATTGCCAAGTTCGCTTTTAATATAAACACATTCCAGGAATACATAACCATCTTCCTGACATGCTCTCGACTTGTGCCCGACTACCAGAAAACAGTCAAAGAGTTATTAGCAAACCGATTGGATGCTAAATAAGAAATGGTTTAACCTCGCTCAATCACGATGGGGTCCATTTACTGTTGATATGTTCGCCGCAGAACATAACAAACAGGTTTCTGAATATAGGTCGTTGACTCATCCTAAAGGTGATGCATTTCAGCTTGACTTATCAAAAGCATAATGCGTGGGCTAACCCACCTTGTCAACTTATCGCACAGTTGTTAAATTATGTTAATATTACTAAATCTACCATTACGCTGTGTTGTCCTTACGTAACTCCGACCCATGGATACACGATTTAATTAATATGATTCAAGACGAACCTATTTATGTCGACCGTGAAACCGACACGTTCTTGTATCAGGGATCCTATTCTATTAAGAAGACGCCTTGGAAACACACCATTGTTTGTCGCATCGGTCCTGCAGGTACCACTCAAGTGGAAACCCTCAACCGAATTCTTAGCTAAACTAGAGGAGTCTAAAGAGTTTGAACAAAAGCTCAAGACTCGTACAACACATGCACCCAACAAGATTGCAGTCGAGGTAATGCCGATTGAAACGGCATTAGATCGTAAAAACATGGAACTAGCTAAGGCCATGGATCAAAGACTCAAAACTCTAAGAGAACCTGAAGCTCGCACTCAACTACTTAAAGCGCTGCTTAAAGAACAGCCAGGAGTTGCGAAACAACTGAAGAAGATACTTCAACAATCCAATGTTGTCAATTATGTATCTCAGGAGTCTACCCCTCCTGATACTGAGGTTGCCCTTTCCAACAGGACTATGGTTCATCCAGCCAGCGATATGCAGAATCTGACTGACTTAGAGGAGCTCGAAAGTAGAGTTAAAATTATACATAATTTAACGCATCGAGCATATGAGCATACTTATAAAATGGCTATTCGTGCAGGGCTTGATCACCCGGCGCTGAAAGAAACCATACGTGAAGTATACCGACGCTGTACTGATTGTGAAAAGAACCAGATCAAGCGATACGGTTGGGCACCCCTAGAAAGTGTGACAGAAGACCAACCGATGCGCCGAGTCATAGTCGATTTGGTTAAACTCCCGCGATCCAAGCATACTGGCGATGTATATATCTGTCATTTCTTATGTGTGGCTTCGGGCTATAACTTGCTTTATGCAATACCGAACAAACGTCCACAAACAGTGGCAGAATTATGCTATCACGTCTTCAATGACTTCGGTTTCCCTCGAGTACTATGTTCTGATAACGGTAGTGAGTTTTGTACCGACGTAATGGAGGCACTTATACTCGTATCAGGCATGACCCATAGGCGTGGTGTTCCTTACAAACCTCAAACGCAGGGTGCAAATGAGACACGTCATAGAGAACTTAAGAAACTCTTGCGTACCGCACTAGACGACGTTGAGGATATGTGGCCTTATCATTTGAAATGGGTTCAGACTCAAATGAATAACTGCATGAATCCTCAAACTGGAACACTCCCGTTTCACTATTTCTTTGGCCGCTATAGTGAATTACAAGCAACGTTTGATAAAACTGCGCCCGAGAAACACGCTACCCCGTGGCTACAAAAGATCGAGCATATGCAGAACGTTGTTTACCCCTGTTTACTCGAGCACAAGAATCGCGTCCTACTTAAAGCGTATGACCGATGGAATAACACTAAGAACATTGTTCAGTTCAAAGTCGGCGATTACGTTAACATTATAAATCGAAACGCCAACGTTACTGAACTCTCTTCTAAGACGATAGGACCTTTTGTTATTTCCTACCATGATGAGAAGAGTGATACTTACGAAGTGAATAACATTGATGGTACTAGCGCAACCAATCTAGGCACTCACCGTATCCCTACCTCCGAACTCTCATTCGCTCGCTCATTTGATTCTGATATACCAGTTATGGAGTCACAAGTCAAAGATATAATTGACAAAACATCCGAAGACGGTTACACTTACTACAAGACCCGTTTCATGGATGGGACAGTAGCTTGGCTAACCTCCGATGCATTTCGTGAATCTCGCGACTTTCTTCGTATCTTTAATAAGAAATGGAATAAGCGTTTACATAAGAACACACGAGATAAACGAAAAGGGTTTCCTCAGGTGACTACAAACCCTGACGGATCTGAAATTCCCTATTTGCCACCTACTTCCTACGTGACTAAACTTTCTGATCTGCTTACCAACAGTGCAGAAAATTGTTCAAACTTACTTACTAATGAAGAACAGCCTTTGGCTATTACCTTACCAAATAATAAACGTAAGGCGCCTACATCGGAAATGGTTACTGGACCAAATACTAAACGACATAGAGTACAACATGAGTCTTGAACTCGTACATATAGGCACATACTTACTCGATAAGTCATGACCGAAACCGTTTTTTACTTTGGTTTTCGCTTTACCAACTAGATCGTATCTTAACGTACGTTCGTAGTTCTAAAAGCTACTGGGGGGCTATGTAGAAATACGGCCTCCGGTCAGTCTAAAATATCAAGATCAATTGAGATAATACATTGGTTTTTTATTTGTATTTTAAATAATTTAGTACAAGCTCTTTTTCCAATATTTCCAAAGTGTTCTAAATTCACTTTGATGGCTCCAATAGCCTGAGTATTTGGTATGACTCATCTACTTGGACCTATTTGAGACATTAGTAGATGTAGGATATTATAAACTAAATTTTATAATCTACTACTACTTAAATTTTTCCTATAATCTCCAATAAGTCTTTTTTCTTTTTTTAACTACTATATAGATTTTGGACTTCCTCCCGTCGAGGATATTTTTGACAACAAGAGGCAGTCCTGAAAGTTTACATTTACAGGTTTTGGTCTTCTCCTCAATCTCCCAAATCCAATAAGTCTTTTTTCTATTGTTAACTTTTCTTCAGATGGAAATTTATTTATATTAGCTAATGTATTTTAAAACTTGACTTACGTTCTTATGTCGATCTACAAATTAGGCATGTGTTCATGAACACTTAGTACTTCTAGTAAAAATCATTCAATAAAAAACAGCTAGAGGTACGTCCTGTGGGATCGAGGATATAAATGCTCTTACCAAAAGGCAGTCGCGATCATTCTTACACAAGCTACCACTGCCATATCCTAACTGTCTTAAATTGTATCTTAGTTTAAATAACATAGTTTAAAACATAGAAATATCCATCGAAGTTTACACTGACTGGAATTTAATCCCGAGCGAACTGACATGTTTGCTGCACATCATTATGGACAACTAAAGAACTATGACTTTAAATCATCCTATAGAAGACGCCTTCCAACTAGACCTCTCCAAACATTATGCGTGGGCTAATCCATCATGGCAGTTAATTGCCCAATTATTAAATTATGTTCATATACACAAAGCTACCATCATGTAAAGATCCACGGTTCAATAAATTAATAAGCATAATACAATGCGAGCCAATATATTTAGATAGGGAAGAAGATACTTTCCTATATCAGGGTGCCCGAGCCGTCCAGAAGACGCCCTAGAGACGCACTAAAATATGTCGTATAGGTCCCATTGGAACAACCAATTATATATATATATATATATATGTGTGTGTGTGTGTGTGTGTGTGTGTGTGTGTATGTATGTGTGTGTGTGTGTGTGTAAATATGTATATATAAATATACATATATATATATATATATATATATATATATATATATATATATATATATATATATATATATATATATATATATGTGATGATATGTATATATATGTATATATATATATATATATATATATATATATATATATATATATATATATATATATATATATATATATATATATATATATATATATATATATATATATATATATATATATATATATATATATATATATATATGTCGGGGAACAGTCGATCGGCGGTGGGTTTGATGCATATTGCAGCAGCGTGCATCCGCACATGGGAATATATCGTATTGCTCTAAGCTGCTGTGAAATTGTGCGATGCGAACGATGGGTAGCACAAAATGAGGCTGATCCTTTTTTGGTATTCGTGAGTAAAATGTCGACAACTAGTGCATTCGAGGCGTCTTCAGACTCTGACGTCTCTGTTTACAATCAGAGCGTAGATATGTGCCATGGTTTTATCAAGGAGTCCTCGAGAGAGAACGCATCTAATATGTTCAAAGTATGTGTGTACACAGCTAAGGACAGAGGACAAACACTACGCAAACAATACATGAACGATACTAGTTTTTCGCGTGTTGTCTTCTAAGGGGTATGACTATACCAGGCATTTCAGAGCAACTAGTGGGCCGTTAACCCGTCTTATGATGAAGAGTGTTATGCCACTCTTATATGATCAGCTACATATTTGTCCAGACGATATTAATGTACACGGATATACTAGCGGAGTTAAAACAATGTTTTGGAAAAGGATAAATTTGGTTCTTGCCTAGAAGCATTCCGTGCGGGATTGCATACATTCACAAATACATGGGTGTTTAACAAATCACATATGACTTTTGTAGCACTGAGGGGCGTTGAGACTGTATTGAAATATGAATCGGTTATCGCAGGTCCGCCTATTGATGTCACTTTAATTTCTCGATTTGCAACGGGGCAGATCCATTCACAGGCAGACATCAGGTGATCGAAGCATTTGGAGTGAATACATTGCCCCATAAATTTGCACGTGCATTCACTTATGTGCCTCGTAGTTAGTAGCATACAATTACAGCGTTGTCGACATGTTGATGCATTTATTTTGGAATACTACGTATACGAAAGGTTAGATACGGACTGCAGCACACGTGCATGCTACAGCTTGCATGGTATTAACACCAGCCACCAGCAAAATAATGATGTAGATACAAGTAGAAAGATATAAATATATCCACGTATACGTCATATACTGGGAGCACTGCCGTTTACTGTATTTACGGACGTATTCCCCGCTCTATGCAAACCACACTCATAGAATCGTGCGCGGGGGTTACAAAATGATACAGATGATGGGCATCTCTATATATCCGAAATATTTTGTAAGTGTAGTTTGGGCGTAAGTGCTAAGAGTGCTTATGTGTCCGGCTTAGTTTGGACAGCAAAAAAACAACAACATTCGGAATGGGCACATCATAATGAAATGGAGAGGTCTCATGAACACAAGATGGATGAAGACTTATGCACCAGTCTGCTATGTAAATACATGGAACACGCCAACGAAGGATTTAAGTTTGGATATAACTATGCCTATGTACAAGCTACTCGATGAAAACCCCACTACATGTGCCAATAGACAAGACATCCTTTCCGATATCACCAATATTGTAGACACATCCACATCAAGTGATTTAAAACGACGCCTGTGAAATAGTGTTGCCATTCGAGAGACTACTCGTCCGGTTATGAAACCACTAAATAATGTGATGACCGACAGATTCCCATTTACTGGTACAGCAGAAGAGCTTTTGCATGAGCGCCGACATCATCAAGCGCTTTATGATGATGTGGCAAAACATTGTGGCTTGAAGATACAGAGCGATAAAAACGATTTGCTAAGCGTGCTTTGCAACCTTTATTCTAATATATACTGAAACTAATAAAGGTGAACGTATATATCTTCCTTCAAGAAATATTCTTTATTTATATTTATCCAGCCTTATCATCTCTCTGCACAATCGGTGAGATGATATCAGTCAGATAGAAACAGATTTCGGCTGCCTTGCAGAAGAAAGAGATATCTACCATTTTCACTTCATCTGCAAGCATTCGGAAGATCTTATCGCGTCTATTCACACGCTCTATGTGGGTCCTCGAGGACACTATACGCCTTGTATCAGAATTCTGATCAAGCTCGAACTGTGTATCCTTCTGTAACATGGGTGGCATGTCATATACATAACCTTCCATGAAAATACTGAAATAATAGGTACTGAGTTCAGTCAATGTTCTGTTGACTTAAAGACGAAAGTATTGGAGTTCTATATACCAACCCGGAAATAGTCGCTGATGTTTACGGAGAATAATAGTCATATTTCAAGAACATTAACTGCAGCACACGTATAGCATGCAGCACAAGTATAGCACCAAGTCATCTATCGACGCAGAATAAGTCAATAACGACATCTTTGGGAAAGATTGTTCCGTCATTCGTCTTAATGAATGTCAAAATGCGGCACTTAGCACGGTCATTTTCCAACTGTAATGTGACAATACTTTAAAACTGACATCGGTGACAAAGCGTCGTAAGCATATCTGCGCTATTGTTGACAGCCAAGTTACCACTACCATACATAAACATCCTTCGGGAGTTGCCAACTATCGTGTATACAACAACTAGGCGCAAACAAGTAGGCGATCTCGTGACAAATACTGATTAGAACCAGGCAAAAATTTCGTGCAGCCGATGCATTGGAATTCCATGCAGATCGATATAGATATAATACTGTCACAACCACCCGTACATTTATACATCCACAACCTATTGTAACGCAATACATGGCTATGGATATCATAATGGAATACTCCATCTGAACAAACTTTAGTAGTATTAAGTCAATCGACGAATTTATAATCCAAGCCTAAACCCAAGACCACTCTTTATTATAATCTACATGAAAGTTGTATTACGAGTATAACGACAAAGAACCAGCTTCTGTTTCTAGTCATCCTTCGATAAATACGATAAAGATGAGCCCTTTGTATACATAACTAATGCTCCGAATATTGTCCGACGTACACAGGATCAAAAGTATAGCTTTATATGCGGAAAAGGTAAATCTTGCAAGGTTTTTTATCGTATGAATAAACCAGAGTCTGCGAAACATAATAAGGATTTCGTGGAAATACGAATAGGTGACTAGTTCATTGACACTAGTTAAAAATATGGACCGCACGCTGAACAAGATTCATGATCGAGAATAACATCACTCGGGACAACTTCGTCAATCCAGAACGTGAGCAAAAATAGACGCATTGAACTCGCACGCGAAGCAGAGCTCTTTATGGCAATCACAGACTTCAATGTTTTTGCCATGTGTTCGTTGTGTTGTAATCAAGCTTGGTATATCATGGGGTCGGAAATACACAATATTACTTTTCCAAATACGTATCTATAACAGAAGATTTTATTAATGATGTATTGAAACCAGTTGGTCAGGCATGGGAACAAGGACAAAGACACCTCACTGAGTATATTGAAACCCGATTTAATCCTCAGAGACAAAATAATTTCACAAAAGGGTAATCAATAGCTTGAACTGGATGGATCGCATCTCATCCCAAGAGACTGTTTAATACCTACTCGATAGACCAGTTTTCTACTCGTCTTTATCACGCGGTGTATACAAGCATCTTTCGCATAACTTCGGGACGAACTCTTTACCGGATTCTTTTGACTCCGATTGTGATTTTCAACCGACAACGTATTTGCTGATATATTTAAATGCGTCAAGTTTTACGCTATTAGATATACACTAAGGGTGAAAACAATAAAGTTGTCATTAAAAGACTAAAATACCTGTATCTGTATTTGACCACTATAGATTCGACACATACCACTGCAATTTGAAATGATCGTTTTTTCCAAGCTCATTGAATCAATAAAGGTTTCTGCCATATCCTTCAAAGATAAAAAAAAGGAAGTTCCTGAATGGTTGTGTACCGTACAAATCACGTGGTTGGCGTTTCAACAGCATATTTTGATTCCAGCAAAGGCATTCATTGTACAATTTATAAATTGTTTACCTTCGTTCCAAATTTACTATACCACAGTTTTCTGCTGCGAGTTCATCCTCTATTCTTCATTCATACACTCTTGACTCAAACGATCCCACTTGCACTAACCTATTTGCTAGATTTGTATTACCCATTTACCGTCCTTAGGATGTTTATTCGTATCGCCCTGTTTACACATTCGATGTTCACGGTTTGAATGCGTATTTGTGCCACCTTCTATTGCCTCAATTAGTAATTACTCCTCGTTCGAGAACTATACTAGATTGGATTTCGAACATCAGTCGTGAAACATCTGATCGCAAATTACTGACCTTATACAGAAAACGTGCTCTGTTCAATTGAACACCTCGTGAACAAACATCTTTCCAACACATGCAAAACCATACATACTCATACAGCAATGACTTTCCTTCCCTAGCTGCTAATGCAGAGATACTAGCTCATACCATGGCTCGTGTACAAGAACTCGATAATGTATAAAACACTACGGATCTTGTCAGTTGTGAATACACCATTCAGTCCCAGACTGCACTAAAAGTGTTTCCTACCTTCAAATCATAATAACACACCAGCAAGACAAGTGCAAAATTTTAACTACATTCTTGCGTCATGTATCAAAAATGCTTTTGCTGTCAGCCCATTACTAGGTCCTATTGTTGACGATGCGAATCACGAACCGCCCGAGTCTAACGCTGCAAATATACATCTCAAGCTAAAAGTTTAATCATATTCGATTATTACAAGGACCCCGACTTCTTGATCATTGATCTACAATTGGGCACCCAAAAAAATTTCAATCGTAAGCAACCTACTACTATTCATTCGTGGTAAAGAACGATAAGATTCATGTACTGTATCGATCCCTAATTCGGACAACACTTATATTTTACCTACCCACACCTACCCACACACACGTGTACATAGACACACACACATACACACACACACACTCTCTCTCTTTCTCACTCTCTCTCTCTCACACACAAACACACACACAATTCGCTATACTCGAATGTGCGATAATCATACGCCGATATGTTTTCCCTGAGTTGCAAATGGTCCTTGATATCCACCGTTACCGTGTCTGTATGCTCACAGACTGCTCTTGGAAGACAATTGCCATATTGTTAAAAACACTTTTAACCTTGTATAACTTACCACTGGGGACTAAGAATATCGTACCTGTATTAATCTTCTGCTTGGACACACGAGTCCTCTCTTCGTAGGGTACTTTAGGAAGCATCGTTACACCCCCCCCCCCCTTCCTCTTCTCAGTCTCGTGTTGATATGGTCACCATCGCCTCCAAGGCCAAAACCTCCACATTGCGGTGGATGACATGGACATAGTGTGATATATGTTGTCGAGTCCGTTATGAAATAAATGATTACGTGTGGTAAACTAGTAGCGATTGTTGGATGGTGAACAATGTTGGGTATCGACGGGGTGAGCAACGGGGTGAGCAACAGGGTTGGTCATAGTGGAGGTAAGGATATATGCTCATGTTTGTGGGTCGCTGGTATGCAGCGGTTTAAAGGACGTGAAAATAATGTTGGGTATAGTGGAGGTGAGCGACAGAGTTGACCATAGCAAATGTGTTAGTTTGGGTTGGCCATAGTAGGTGGTGGGGGGTTACTAGTGTTAGGTTTATTGGAGGTTGGCGAGACAGTGGGCTTATTCAGTGGCGGCGACAATGAATGCTGGTCATACCAGAGGTTATTTTTTTCTAAAAAAGTACTAACAAGTACGATAAAATCCTATACCCTTCATAATCCCTACATCTCAACAGATAATAGTTGACACTATTCTACTTTTATACACAGCCGGCTATTAATCCGACAAAAATACTATGGTATATATTCGTTATTGTATCTTGTACCCGGAGTCGTTCGCTTGGCGTTTCAAGTTTACTGTTTGTCGTCGGCATTGCTGCTGGGAATATATTTGCGGCATTGAGTGTAGGACTTCAAGTTCACGGATGACAAGATTGATGTGGGCGCACCTGAAAGAAGGGCTAAAACATCTGCATTCAATTATCAGTCAAAAATTCGAGATAATTCCCTGTAAACGTTAAATAATAACTCGCACCTAATATAGATGATACGAGCCTTTCACTCTCGACTTTTTCCGGCCCATTGCTTAGTTAGTTGAAATCAAGTGCCGACAACTAAACAGTTGTGTATGCTTCACAACCGAACTTGGTTCTCCATGTCTGGCCACCGATTTTTCGGTCTTGTCTAGAGATATAGCGGTTTTCAGCAGCGACAATAGGCATTGCAATGAAAATTGCGACTTACTTTCACCTATTTTCAGGCCAACCTTTTAAAAGGCGACGACTGTATTCCGGTCACCTGCCGAAATCAAATCAAATCCGCTCTTTGCGCTTGCTAACGCATAAGTTTATTGATTTAAATGGTGACATTTTGCAATAAATAAGTCACGGGTGTAGCATTGATTCTCAGTTCTTCTCTCCGGACATATGTGCTGCTTGGAGCGCTGTCATCACGACGGTATTCACTATATCAAGTACTGTACATCCTCTGCTCAGATCGTTAACAGGTTTGCGAAGACCTTGTAGCACTGGCCCCATGGCGATGGCACCTGGCATATGATATGGAAGGTTGTTACTCGTCAGTAATGTTCATCTTAAGCCTTCAAAACTAGATGAAGCTCACTGGCACTTCCACGCGTACTGATAACATATTGAAAGTCTTATACAATAACCGAGTACTAATAATATATCAAAGTCTTGTACTGTAAGTAGAATTGTGCGTGTCAGTGATTGTAGCACCATATATACCCACGTACCCACAGGAAAATCATGACCGCCCCATAACTATCATAAATGAACAATTCCGAACACGAACACACTCTTGTCATACCAGTCAACCTATTTGATATATAACATGTGTACCGAGAACCTATATTGATACAAAGAGTGCCACGCTTGTAAAGCAGATATACAAGCCTGTAATCAGAGATACACAAGCCTGTAACTATAGACACACAAGCCCGTAGTTAGAGGTGTTGTAACGGAAACAGGAATGACTGAAAGCAAAAAGGTGTGATGATTCGAAAACGGCATTAGTTTAGTTTGCTGAGTGTCCGCCGGGATACCAAGCTATATCACTCGCTGAAGAACATCAAAACACACATATCCGAGGCACCCTCTACAGGCGCTACGAATGGAAAGACACGAGTGCACACACCAACACACTCGCCTGTCAAGGAACTCGCACCACAGCTAACCCCCAGCCCCCACAACACACCCGTACGCAGCAACAACAACTCCCCTATCTCTGCATACCTGTGGATTGCTGCACGGCTTTGTACGTGTTGTTGCCTGTGTTGAGATCCGGGAATATCAGCACATTGGCCTTACCAGCCACCTTGCTTTCGCCCTTGATTTTAGTCTTGGCGATCTCCGGGTCAACCGCAGCGTCGTACTGTATGGGGCCTTCGATGGCCAGCTCTGGTGCGAGTTTCTTCGCCAACTCGCATCCCCCACGGACCTTCTCGATTATCGGACCTGGCGCATATTCAACAGGATTTATACATACACGTTTTATGACAGGGTTTATACATACACGTTTTATGACAGGGTTTATATATACACGTGTTATAACAGGGTTTATACATACACGTTTTATAACAGGATTAATACATACACGTTTAAGGTTCGGTAAGAAACCGGGGCACACTGTAAGTGTGACGATAACTGCGGCACGGACTGACATGTGGTTATTATATATATTCGGCGTACGATTACAAAGTCAACCGCTACAAGGTTTAAAGTATTACAATCGGACATCATTTGTGGTAACTTTATTAGGGTTTCCGATAGCGTACGACAATATAACCGCTACAACGTTTAAACAAGGTAGTTAAAATCACAATCGGACACCGTTCGCCACGACAATATGGTCAACCGTTGAGAGTCTAAGCAAGTTACATAAAAATAACAACCAGACACCATTTGTCGTACCTTTATTCGAATCTCCGGTGGCGTACGACAACATAGCTACGCGGGGGTCCAACCCAAAGACTTTCGCAGTCTCTGCTGATGAGATGGCGATCATTGCCAGTTCTTCTGACGTAGGATTTACATTAATCGCACAGTCACCATACACGAGCACCTATATGACCACGCGTCATGGCATATGTTAGTCAACAAGAAGTGACGTATATATATATACATACATACATATATATATATATATATCACACACACACACACACACACATATATATATATAGATGTGTGTGGGTGTGAGTGTGCATATGAACGGATATGAACCAAGTTGAATAATGAAATAGAAAAAACATAACTATATATACATATATATATATATATGCAGAACAAGTTCATCGTAATACATAAACATCTTTAAAAGAACATGTCCAATAACAGCCAAAACCATAGTCCTACTTCATAGCAAGCGCGTAATCATACATAATCACTTTCTCAGAAAACAATACGAAACATATCCAATAACAGCCCAACCCAAAACTATCCTTCTTACCAAGTGCGTTGTACCACACACGCACCTTATCAGGCAGCAACATGAAGAAGACACTGGAGACGACGGGTCTGTCTGGTAATGATTTAATAATCTGAAGTGCCGGCCGGATAGTGTTGGCTGTGGTGTGTATAGCGCCTGAGACCATGCCATCTGCATCACCCGCCTGTACCATCAACGTACCTGCAAAGGGTATCCGTATGGGTTGGTTTGTTTAAGAAGAGGTTTTTAGACATTGGGGTGGATTGGGGAGGAAGAACACCTGTTTTATCTAAGATCGAGAACACATGTTTCATTTAGGATTTTAGAATGAAGAGCATGTGTTTTTTATAGAATTAAGGATATGTGTTTTCAATCTTGAGAAAATAAATCGTACGTTATATTGAAGATTAGAAGCATGGTTTATTATCAAGTATACGAGCTTTATTCAAGCTTAGGATCATATACATTTCATTTAAAATAATAGGCATACGTTTTTATTTGAGATTAAGAACATATGTTTAGGGGCACATGGCATATAAGTGATAGTAATTACAGTTCGGAGTACCGGGGAGTGTTGCAGTGTATTGCCTGTGGTAGATTTGCTTCTTATTGGTACCGTCACAGACAAGCTATCCCCTGCCTGCACTATACTATCTACGTACCTACCTATGCTACAGTACAAGAGCACACGCATTACATGCACACAAGTCTAAAAATAGAGATAATCTGCAGTACGTTTCAGTTGCGGTTCATTGGTTGCATCTGTTGTTGCTTGTGCCGAAGTACCACCAGCGCAGTAGCTGGCAGATCCCCTCCCACAAGGTGCCTCGAAAGGATAGGACTTGGTCTAACAGTTGTATACCGTCATTGTATGCGACTCGTATAGTGTGTGTATGTTTGTGTGTAGGTAGGTATATGGATGGGCGTGTACCTACACTATATGTACCTATAGCGATCACCTAGCACCATATGTTTCTATAGTGGTCATAGGAACATATGGTGATCAGATATAACTTATCCTAATAGTCCTACTCATGGCCCAAGGGTTTTATGTATATGGTGCTTGTGTGTAGGTAGGTGTATGGGCGTATACCTACACTATATGTACCTATAGCGATCACTTAGCACCATATGTTCCTTTAGCGATCATAGCAACATATAGTGATCAGATAGAACTTATTATAATCGTCATACTCATGGTCCAAGGGTTTCAAACAGTATGTATATACTGTTTATGTGTAGGTAGGTATATGGGCGTGTACCGTGTTCGTATAGAAAGCATATAATTGTCGGCTACCTACGCATCCATACAAAAATACTATGACTGAATGAATACGTATACATACCTGAACGGACTAACACTTCAGTACAGATATATATGATACAGCTAAAGGTATACGTATATATACCTTTATACATACAAAATCAATACAACAACAGTATTGCTAAGTATATACGCACATCCGCCACACATACCAAAGTAAGTAGCATCAAGGGCCATTACACATACAAAATCAATGCAACAACAGTATTGCTAAGTATATACGCACATCCGCCACACACATACCAAAGTAAGTAGCATCAAGGGCCATTACACATACAAAATCAATACAACAACAGTATTGCTAAGTATATACATACCAAAGAAAGTAGCATCGGGCCTTTACACATACAAAATCAATGCAACAACAGTATTGCTAAGTATATACATACCAAAGAAAGTGGCATCCAGGGTCGTTACACATCGTTACACATACAAAATCAATACAACAACAGTATTGCTAAGTATATACATACCAAAGTAAGTGGCATCCTGGGCCAAATCAATGGCCTCGTCCAACTGCATGCCCTTCTTCTTGCGCAGATCGAAGAGTAGATCGGCATATCTGCTGCGGTCTTGAGAGCTCGATGGATTGATCAGCTTAGCCTCTGAGATGTCCACACCCAAATGCGTGGCACTCGCAATAATCTTTTGTGGGTCACCTACAGATGAGATTAGTGTATGGGATGAGTGTATGGGATGAATGTACGAGATGAGTGCATGAGACGAGCGTGTGAGACGAGTGTATAAAACAAGCGAATGCCGGAGTGTGTGTGTACAGTATGGATGTTAGTACAAGAGGGTGTGTATACGAAATGTGTGTGAGAAAGGCGAGCGTGCACGCCAAGTGGTATCCATATGGGCGTGAGGACGTTGTATAGCCTAAATCAGAAGGAAGAGAAGCTTTAGAGAGGTACACGCTCACGTGTGGCATGATTGCCGTATGCTGGGAATCACTTATGGGTGTGTGTGTATGTAAGTGAGTGTGTGTGTATGGAAGTGTGTACGTAAGTGAGTGTGTGTACATGTAGGTGAGTTTATGTGTATGTAAGTGGGTGTGTGTGTATGTAAGTGTGTGTGTGTGTATGTAAGTGGGTGTGTACATGTAGGTGAGTTTATGTGTATGTAAGTGTGTGTGTGTGTATGTAAGTGGATGTGTGTGTATGTAAGTGTGTGTGTGTGTATGTAAGTGTGTATGTATGTAAGTGGGTGTGTGCGAAATTTGCATGAAGGTACATGCTATATGTCATATACATGCGAGTGCTGTATGCCTGATGGTATCAAAACCATATCTAGTACACTCATATAGTAATGGGCACGGCATATATTACTAAACTACTCACACCTGAACACGGTCTGATGTGACAAAGCACACCCTTTTGTTGGCCACATATTGTCTTATACCTGTGATAGGATTAATGTGCCAAAACCCAACACACCCCTCAGATAATTTATACCACACATACACAGCTAAGACAGTGATTAACCATCATACACACCCCTCAGATAGTTCATACAACTCATGCATAGCTAAGACAGTGATTCACCATCACACACCTAGGATGGTTAGATAAGACAGTGATTCGCCATCATACACACCTAGGGAAAAGACAGTTATTCACCATCACACTTATACCACACATACACAGCTAGGACAGTGATTAACCATCATACACACCCCTCAGATAGTTCATACAACTCATACATAGCTAAGACAGTGATTCACCATCACACTTATACCACACATACACAGCTAAGACAGTGATTCACCATCACACACACCTAGGATGGTTAGATACGACAGTGATTCACCATCACACACACCTAGGATGGTTAGATAAGACAGTGATTCATCATCACACACACCCAGAATGGTTAGATAAGACTGTGAGTCACCATCACACACACCTAGGATGGTTAGATAAGACAGTGATTAACATCACACACACCTAGGATGGTTAGATCCACCACGCGCAAGGCAATCAATTGGGCCGCTGCCTCCAGAATGCGTGGATCTTCGCCCTCCGGCAACACAATGTGCTTCTTGTTCTTACGCGCCTGTGGTATAGATAGGTGTGTAGGAGAGAGTATGAGTGATGTAGCAATGTGCTTCTTGTTCTAACTCGCCTGTGGTATAGATAGGTGTGTAGGAGAGAGTATGAGTGATATAGCAATGTGCTTCTTGTTCTTACGCGCCTGTGGTATAGATAGATGTGTAGGAGAGTGCATTAGTGATATATAGGTGTGTAGGAGAGAGTGCGAGTGATAGATAGGTGTGTAGGAGAGAGTATGAGTGATATATAGGTGTGTAGGAGAGAGTATGGGTGATATATAGGTGTGTAGGAGAGTATGAGGTGATATATAGGTGTGTAGGAGAGTGGACGAGTGATATATAGGTGTGTAGGAGAGTGGACGAGTGATATATAGGTGTGTAGGAGAGTGTGCGAGTGAGACATATACTGACAATATGATATGCTTTATGAAATCTATGTTGTTGTATATACGTAACAAGTACATGAATACGGATATGATGATCTTTGCAGAATCTATGTTGTTGTACGTACGTAACATAAGTATATGAATACGAACATTATACGAGATTTATATAACATAAGTACATGAATACGATTATTTTACGAGATTCATAGAATCTATGTTGTTGTATGTACGTAACAAGTACACGAATACGTATATGATGAGCTTTATAGAATCTATGTTGTCGTATGTACGTAAAAAGTACATGAATACGTTCAATCTCATGTCATTATAACTGATATACGCATTACATGTTAAATTTCTGTATTAAGATGTGCTTCTCGCTCATACGCGCCTATTATATGATTAGGATTTCGAGAAAGAGATGATGTGACGTACACTTTTCAAGTGATAGGATCTGCTGCTTTGTGATATTCTCATACGCCTGTTGCATCTTTAGGGCAGTTTGGGAAGTGTTTAACAATGCGCCTTGTATCTTGTTCCGATACAAGTCCAAACTTGCATAAATATATATATATATATATATACACACACACACATATATATATATATATATATCTACGTACATACACACACACATACATGACATATCTGCATCTGCTATATGATAAATAAATAACACGTGTATACACACATACCTACATAAAAGAACATACATGTATGGCATAAGTTTCATGGTGTGTACCTGTTGTATCAGCTTGTGCTGGAATAATTTGGGTGTCATGCGTGGGCTCTTCTCACTCAGTACCAGTCGTCTGATGACTTCTTGGTCAACGTTGTCGTCCCACAGAACCTGGGAATGCTGGATTTTGCGCTTACTCGTGGGCAGCAGATGACCCTATATCGGGTAAATATATGCAAGTCAAGATTATATATATATATATATATATATATATTATAGTGTATGTCATAATGTACACGTGGTGTTGTTTATGTGTATCTTGTATTTATGAATTATAAATTATGTACAGAAAAAGTAGTACCCTTATATAATATGGCTGTACACACACACACATATATATACGTATATATGTATAACTCTATATACATACATACATATATATATATATATATATATATATATATATAAACTAGATTATGTATATATGTATATTCTCGAGAAGGTGTAAATAAAACGATTGAAACAGTTCACGCCAAGCTATAGTAAACACAGCAAGACACTACAGTCACATCGATACAACAGAGAGTATTGCTTATTTACTTGAAAGTAGTATCCAAACTAAAGTTTGAATTAAGTCTTGTACTGCGAGAGGTACATTGCATGCTTTGCAAGTATACGGCCAAGTAAACACACCGGACACATAGTCATCTCTAAGCAAGTACAACATATTTTTTACAGTGCAGCATAAGGTAAACTCAATACCTTACGTACACAAACACCCACTCATTCTTACACACACACACACACACATATATATATATATATATCAATGTATATGTATTCTATATATATATATATATATCAATGTCTGTAGCATATCCATACCTTAATATTAGAGGCAATCTTAGCCGTGGTAAACGTGTCGTGCTCGCACTGCATCACGGGCATCATCTGCTTGCTCTTGGGCATGCCTTTGATAATGTCTTCCCAATAACGTGGAGGTTCTTGTCCACCCGTCACTACAATACCGGCCACCGTAGGCATGTTAACACTCTCACGCGCAAACATGAGCCCAGCCAGCACATCCAGACGATCGCCTGCAGGGACGGGTGTGGGTACGGATACGTATGAGAATTGTGTAAGTTAGAGTAGGGAACAACTCGCATGTCTGTCTATTCAAAGTTCATATATATATATATATATATATATAATATATTTAAGTATATATATATATATATATATATATATATATATATATTTAAGTATATATACATACATACATACATATATACACACACACACACACACACATATATATATATAAATATACATAAACCAGAAAAAACAACATATATATCGTACCTGACGTGAAGATAAGCGGTCCTGCCCCAGCCGTCGCCGGCAGGGAGTTGAGATGCTTCAAGAGCGAAGGAAACTGCAGCGTTCCCACCAGCATAGATGAGATCTCCATGTCTGCGTTCTCTTCCATTTGCTTCATACCGTAGAGAGGCCGTGCCTTGAGCGTACGCTCAATCTCGTTCAGCCGCAACGACCCCAGAATACGACTATCGGGCAGGATGCCTGCAAACGGGAGGTTGATCTTATCGTAGGCGCGTTGTGCATACCTGTGTGGGGTGGGTGGGTGAGGGTGTGGTTGTAGGTGTGTGTGTGGAGGTATAACATACGGGATGGGGATGGAATGGTCTTCATGTATGTACACACATAACTATGTATGTGGTTATAGACACACATACATTTAGTATATAGACACTAGTACAGATACATAAAATATATAGCCACTTAAATACACTTATTGTATGTACATTAAAACAGATACATGAAATATATAACCACTTAAACACACTAATTGTGTGTACATTAAAACGGATACATGAAATATATAACCACTTAAGATACATAAAATATAAAACCACCAAATACTCTTATTGTATGTACATTAAAAACAGATACATTAAATATATAACCACTTAAACACACTAATTGTATGTACACTAGTACAGACAGTTTTTATACGGACACACGGATACGTATGCATAGTTCATACACGTAACTATATAGATCACAAGAAAAGATCCGAATCCTTCTCGAGCATGTGATCTACTACAGCATCATACATGAACAGAAGCACTACATACAATGGGACACCACCACACGCACACATATATATCTCTAAATACATAGACATACATATAAAAAAAAACAGAAAATATATATGTATATATATATACATAAACAGAATATATATATATATATATATAAACAGAATATATATATATATATAAACAGAATATATATATGATATGTATCTCTAAATACATAGACATGCATAAACATAAACAGATTATATATGTATATATATATATATATATATATATATATATATATATATATATATATATATATATAAACAGAATATATATATATACATATATATTATATTATATATATATATATATACCTCATATATATATATATACATATATATATATATCATATATATATATATATCCAAACGCACACACACACACACACACATATATATATATATATATACAAACATATATATATATATATGTGTGTATATGTATATGTATATATATATATGTAACGCAGGAATATAGAGCTGCAATTGTTAGACACACTTTGCGAGGCCATGGATGGAGCCTCTGGGACCCTTGTTGAGTATCACAGCAGACACTTCGCCCTTTCGTTTGCGCACAGCATTGTACATCAGCACAGATGCTTCAACGGCATCCTCTCCTGATTTGTATTGGCTGATATCGATCGTGAGCATTGCTGATGAAGTAACAGAGGGGATGGGAATGGGAATGGGAATGGATTGTGAAGTATTGAATGTGTGTGAATGGGTGGAGGTAGGTAGATACGCGTACAGGACAAAACGGGCGTGGTTCAGGGTTTAGGGTACTAGGATTTGACCAAACCTTTGAAAACCCCTAATATATTAGGACAGGAAATGAAGGACTTCATGAATCGTTGGCTGTGGATGGTACACATAAATACAGAGATATACGAACATCTAGCAGTTCTAGAGATATATAAAAAAAATATAGAAGCTATATATATATATATATATATATATATATATATATATATATATATATATATATATATATATATATATATATATATATATATGTACATACATATATATATATACATATATATATATATATGCATATGCATATATATAGATATAGATATAGATATAGATAGATATATAGACAAGATAAAAGATAAAAGATATATATATATATATAAGCTCTTGCACGGCTCTTGAACCTCAGAGTCGCTCGACTCAAAGCTCGCTACGCACTTCGACACGCCAATTCAACTACCTAATTGGTAATTGGTTAATCAGGATTTTAGGGTTTTAATTGACCCTATCGCATAAGTAGAACTACGTGCGTAAGCACTAGGTGTGCGCAACAGAGCTAAATGTGTAGACATGTATTACACCATCATAAACCTGGTTGTCATAAACCTGGCTATCATAAATCTGATTATCGTAAACCTGGTTGTCGTAAACCTGGCTATCATAAATCTGGTTATCATAAGCCTGGTTGTCGTAAACCTGGTATATACTAGCGGATATCGATCCTGGGCATCGCTATTCACGGAGAAGTGGGAATGCGTATCTATACTGTCCAGTTCGTAGTACTTCACTAAGTCATAGTCCAAACACCCGATAGGACTATAGATGATCATGCACACCAGAGTCCCCGTATACACATACACATACACATACATGATTATACAGACAGACACCCGACAACTACAGACACCCAACCCGTACCATTCTTATACACCACATCACAGACACACAAGCCCACCCACACATACTCGGGGCATCCAGCGTGTTCGCAATGCGTGTGTTGATATCCGCGCCCACCAACACGTCCGATAAAGAGCCGCCTTCAATCAGCACAAACTCCTTGCCCGCCTTATACTGGTCATACTTCTCCATGATCTCATCGTACAACTCCTCTTCGAGTCCATCGGTTAACAAACGCGCGGCCCTTTCATACGACACACCGGTCATAGCGGAGCTGTCGTCCTTCAATTCAAAGACGGATTTCATTAACTCAACGTGGGGATCGCCAGTGCTGTCTGTGTATTGCTCCCACTGGTGGATGGGTCAGAAAGGGTATAGAGAGGTGAGTAGATATGTATGTGCTAAGGAAGGGGTTGAGGATATCAAAAGAAACAGAGCACACGAATATAGAGCCATAAAACTCAACTAAAGAGCACGTCCGTTGATAGTAATCTCATTGTTTAGATGATCATATATATATATATATATATATAAAGGTCTATATACGAAAACATGTATACACACACATACCCACACAAACATATATACTGTATAACTATAAAAATATAAATATTTTTATGTACATATTCTAATATATATATATATATATATAAATATAAACATATAAATATAAATATATATATATATATGTATAGATATAATATACACATGAATATATATATATATATATATATATATATACATTAAATATACTATATATATATATACATTAAACACACTATATGCACATATACACATGCACTACACAATACACGCACGCACAACACACAACACACACACATAACAACTCATACACACAATACGGATGCGGACACGGACACGGACACAAGACAGATACAGACACACACACACACACACACAATATATATATATATATATATATATATATATATATATATATATATATATATATATATTTAGATACACATACACACACACACACACACACACATATACATATATATATATATATATATATATATATATATATATATATATATATATATATATATGATACAATGCTTATATAAGCTTATCTACATACAGGTTTAGCAGCAATTGGTCGGAAAAAACCAAAATTGGCCGTGTATCGAGAAAGGGCCGCACCCAATCCTATCAGCAAGGGTGATTCAGTACTCCCATTTCGCGTTCCAGTGACGTATAGACTATCAGTTTTGTCGGCAATTATAGCTGAGGCTGTGAAACCACGGGTTGCAAGTATACTGGGCGTAGTTCCATTTGTTTTGTGCCAAATAATACTACCGTTGAAGCGTGTATGCATACGCATGCGCTGTGCGAAAGCTGCACCACGCATCATGTTTGCTGTTTGTCAACGTAATAGTACCGAGAGGGACTATCACACTATCAGCAGTCCTTATTATACTGTTTGAGTATGTTGAGGTGTGACAACCTTTTAATACAAGACATCTGTCAGGCTGTGTATTTGATGATCCCCAAGACCAGCACCCGAGTACTATATTTACGCATGCACCTACAGCATTTACTTATCGACTAGATATTACTGTTGATATGTTTGGTTCTGCTGTCCCATACATACTCCCATTCTCTTAGAACGATATGAACCCCTGCGTTTGTAGCCAATAAAATACAGCCGAATTAGAACTTTACGTCTAATAGTATTGATGTCTGCTATCTTGAATTTCCTTATTGAGAATTGAGTGTATTATATTGGCATGGGAAAGGGCGGGAAAAGACTCGTCATCAAATCCCAGGGGTATTGTACATGTATTCTAAAACCTATGTATTTCTATATATGGAAATAATAGCCGTGCCGATTTTTTTTAACAACACAAAACCCAAAAATATATTTATAGAACATATGTGAATAGTCTATTTTTAAATATACTCTACAACACTGTTTTCTAGTAGAGAGCGCGATAATCGCTAGCCAATAAAATATCGCCAAAATTTTGGACAATCCATCTATGGTCTCGTGGATTTTAAAACAGATCATCTAGTTTTAAAACTTCAACTCGTTGCGGCGTAATGCAATCTTCATCTCAGTTGTGTTGGACTCGTCGAAACTATTTTATCGCGATTTTAATTTTAAAAACTCGTCTACTTCTTGTGAGTCTTGGGGTTTTTAAAAAGGCTAAACCCACAGAAGTCCAATAGATCACACTTATTTTTTAAAAACAAATTTTATACAAACTGTGGAAGACTTCAAATATATATATATATATTGAAGCGACAAGTCACAAGACTCAGAAGAAATGTCTATATTTATGTTTTTTTATGTTTCGTTTTTTTGTTTTTGTTTTGTTTTTTAAAAAAACACAATGAAACAACATAATATATTGAAGTTTAAAAATAGAAACATCACGCACTATTGTGACCCTCTCTCTACTCTCTCTCACTGAGTAGTAGATTATGTATTTATGTACTACAGTAAATAGTAGAAGTGCAAGATGGCCATGCATGTGTTGTTCGTTTTTATTCTCTCCAGTAGGCTCTGGTTTTTTTTTAAGACCGTCGGAAACTTCCACTATGACGACAGGATTTTATTACAGTCAGATGTGCGATATACGTCATATAATTATGCTAAGAAGTCTACCGTTTGATTTGTTGTTGTATTTTTAAAACATGCCTTCTCAGAAGGCTATGATTTTAATTTTTTAGAAATTCAAAAACAAATCAAAAGCAAAAGTGTAGCCATGATCTGTATTTTAAAATTAAAATAAAATAGAACTTTCTTGAGTTGTGACCTGTGAGTAAGTTGTAGCTCTCTAGAGAGTGGTCTGTGGATCCAAGATTCCAAGGTCCACCAACCATTTATGATTTATTGTTTAGACTTCAGCCCAAAAAGAAGTATTTAACTTTTGAAGGCTATGGTATTTGTATGTGCAACACATAACTTTTATACCTCTCCGGGCTCCGGCTCTCCCGATAATTCAGGCCACTGGGTGCCCTCCTGCCCTTCTCCCGTTGGCTCCAGAAAAGAATCTGACGTCACATTTCAAAATTATTAAATCGTGAAACCCCCCCCACACACACACATACCTTTTGTCATTTGACTCTAGAGAGAACGACTACACATGATAGGGCAGTTTGCTGTGAGCGAAACCAAAAAAAAAAAGAATGAAAGAAACTGGAAACATCCGTATTTACGTACATATGCATATACTTGTACATGTACACAGACACATACACAGACACGGACATATATATACACACAATACATATATACATATATATGTATATATATGTATATATATATATATATATATATAAGATACTTGTATATATATATATATATATATATATATATATATATATATATATATATATATATATATATATGTATATATATATATATATATATATATATATATATATATATATATATATACATATATATATATAACATATAACATATATACATACATATATACATATATATAATATATATATATATACATACATATAGACTCACACAAATATGAATACGAATGAATATGACTTTGATCCGTATTTATTCTTCGAGTTAGTTCTGTTCTGCGCCTCCCTTAGACAGCAAAGCCCCAATCTCTCCCTGGGATAGACCGGCACTCTTGAGCACCTCCATGGTATTCTGCCCCAGTGACACATTGATATTCCCACTATCATCCACTGTGATATATTGCACGGAGTAGGGTAGTGCACAATGTTATTGAGACATAAGGTGGTGAAAACCCAAACCAATTCCACCAGCGCCCTCCCGTCATACGATACGGATTTATTTAATGAAACAGTACACAGGTGTCACAGAACAGGGGTCAGATGCACTTGTGTGTGGGGCAGAGCAACTCCAAGTGAACGGCTAGATGTAGCGATAGTCTTAAAAAAGTGTGGCCGATTGGTCTACAGTTAAGGGCTTCGAATTGAAGTCATGGGCCAGACTAGAAGCACAGTAAAGGACATAACATACATTATACGAATTCACGCACTCACGTATACGCAGGTATAATCTGCTTGTAAGACATAGAACTCAACGTACCTTTATGATCGGGTATATACACATACTACATACATATAATCTCAAGTACAAACCCACCTATTGTTATCCACCAAATACCATGAGCCTGTGCTGGCTTTAAATAGATGTAGCACGTACGTGGCTAAAGAAACAGAAATATACACTTTCATATGGTGAATATGTGAGTGTGTAATTGTAATACTTCATATGGTGAATATATGAGTGTGTATTTGTAATACCTCATAGAGTGAATATATGAGTTTGTAATTGTAATACTTCATATGGTGAATATATGCGTGTGTAATCGAAACAGGGAGGTTAACCATCTTTCCACGTGCCAGCCAAGACACGCGCTCTCGTGAGTCGCGTATTTCAATTCAATAGAAATTCCGATACCACTCGCGTATTTCAATTCAATAAAAATTCCGATATCACACGAGCCATACACCCACATCCTCGCACACATATATACAAACACAGTCATAGCGTAAGATACATCTTCGCACACATATATACAAACACAGTCATAGCGTAAGATATACAAACACATACATACACGCACATAGCGTAAGATACACACATATATACATATATTTACATGCACACATACAAAACACACATAGCGTAAGCGTAAGATACACACACACGTATACGCATTTGCACATACACACACACACACAGCGTAGACACACACACACATACATGCATTTGCATACACACACACACGTATACGCGTTTGCGCACACACACATACATGCGTTTGCATACACACATAGCGTAAAATACACCCACACATATATAGCGTAAGATATATATACACACACACATACATGCATATACACACCCACACCCACATAACGTAAGATACACACACATATATACATGCATATACACACCCACACCCACATAGCGTAAGATACACACACACACATACATGCATTTCCATACACACACAACCAAAGTACTCTGCCTCCACACGCATAGCACTTGTACCTGCGGGTGTGCGCGATAGCCTGGGTGCGGGTGAGGGGTAGGGTGTGGGCTTTCCATTGATGTCTGTGTCTCTAAAGGCCTGGCGTGCTGTAGCGTGAGCGTCTGTGATAGCCTCGTCGATCTCCAACACAGGCGTCACACAGGCATCTAACTCTGTGGGTGTGTGGTACGGTGTGGAGAAGGCACGGTTAAGATCAGACGTTGGTAGTTTTGTTTTAGGGTTTTAGGGTTTAGGAACGTGAGCTGTCGTTTTAGGGTTTTTAGGGTTCAGGAGCGTGAGCTGTGGGATAAAGACTGGATAATGTAAACGGGAAGATCGGGATCACACCAGAACAACAGTTCCAATTAACGGTACATGCCGTTATTGAATATTAGACCAAAAGCCAAAAATGGTGCATATCGCCATTAAATAATCAAAAAGAGTCCTGAAAAGGTACATGCTGCCATCAAATAATATAATAAAAGGTGCATCGAATGGGTACTGAATGCGAGGTATGAATTGTGAAATAGTCTATTGAGAGTTTTGACGTATGGGTACTGAATGTGAGGTATGAATGTGGAATAAAGTCTATTGAGTGTCTTATCGTATGGGTACTGAATGTGAGGTATGCATTGTGGAATAAAGTCTATTGAGAGTGGTCCTGCGAAGTGCGCGATTGCGGAAGCGAATCGGAAAAGTCCAACGACGACCATTTATGCAGCAGTGATGGCATGATACACACACGAGATAGCCCAGAAGCAGGTAAAGCATAGGCCGATGAAATAGTACAGAAGCAGGTAAACGGATACGCACGGGTGAAAATGCATAGGCCGATGAGATAGTACAGAAGCATGTAAACGGATACACGCGGGTGAAAAAGCATCACTCAACAGACACGAGTGATACACTGTCACTTCGGTGAAAGCACACACCTGTGAATATTGCGGTCCACTCGTCCCGGGGTTTGGACCTGAATTTGTCCTCGAAGACCTTCCTCATCTCACCATATTTCCTAATATACGTGACGAAATGAGGGTATAAGATTACCAAGTATAACAACATACATGGATACTGTTGTATATACGTAAATCAGACACAGCCCACCACTCTCTCTGCAAAATTATAGCACACACGCACCTCCTTCCTCTCATGACATGTCCTTTGTACGTACCAATAAAGCGCGTAAGGGTATGCGGGCAGAATGGTACCAAATATAAAAGATATCTACATAGATGAATACTTTGTTGCAGATATGTAGATCGTACGCAATCTTCTGGACCTAAACCCATTTCCTAATACGAGTGAGAATAGGAGGACAGAAGAATATCAAATATATCTACATACATGAATATATACAGCCAAAGAAGGGCATAAGAATATCGAATATATCTACATACATATGCACATAGCTCGCAACAGGTGTATTCGTTCTTCTCAGTCATTGCAATTGCAACAAATGATGCATGAGTGCATCTGAGCGAAAGTGAGAGATGATAAACAGGAGAAACACACAAAACAGCACACGCAGATACGTATAGTGACCTGGACCTAGTATTATACAATACGACAGTATCTGCGCAATGTCGTACAGTGTCTTGTGTTCAGTACGAAAGTATGGTGGCGATGTCGTACAGTGTCTATGTTCAGTACGACAGTATGGTAGTAATATTGTACAGTGTCTATGTTCAGTACGACAGTATGGTAGTAATATCGTACAGTGTCTATGTTTAGTACGATAGTATGATAGTAATATTGCACTGTGCCTGCTTTCAGTGTGACCGTATCTGTGCATTGTCGCACTGTACCGAGGCAGTGGTATGAATGCCAACTAGGCATACAGCTCCAAAACTGCCACACACACAATACACCGACCGATCACAGAGACGTACGCGCCTGTACAGGGGGCTCTACCAGAACCCTAAACCCTACCTTTTAAACACGTATACGCACATGCTACCTACAGTGTATGCTTATTCACCCAGGATACGTCAAACTCTACCCCTAAAACACGTATACGCACATGCTACCTACAATGTGTATGCATATTCACCCAGGAAACGTCAAACCCTACCCCTAAAACCTGTGTACGCAACATGCTTCCTGTTGTGTGTTTGCTTATTCACCAAGGATACGTCCCTCCCCTTAAGTCTTGAGTAGTATGGATTCAGTGCATAGTACGACATGTAGGCGGACACATGCACATGCACATGAGATGTGCCAATAGTGCGCATAAGTAACTGCAGCCATACTTGCGTCATGCGGGTTACCGTTTATACATGCCAGTGTTTGTATAAAGGAATGAGTTGTGGTCATAACGAAGCTACGCTACACATGTATACATGCCAGTTTTTGTAAAAAGGAATGAGTTGTGGTCACCAAGAAGCTACGCTACACATGTATACATGCCAGTGTTTGTATACAGGTATGACTTGTGGTCACAACGAAACTACGCTACACATGAAGGATTGTGCTGTGGGGTTAAGTATGAAGAACTTCGGCTGACATGAACGTAAGTGAGAGGCAAAGGCGTACACTTTATGTGTGCATGCATTCGCCATGCGTTAGGGCATACAAGCCTGTCCTGTCCACACCACATATGGGCGAACCACACAATTGAGTCACTATTTTGCCGAGAAGTGTTTGGCATACGCGTGCACGCTTGTGCATATATGTATAGATAAAATATTATAGCCAGGACAAGGAACTCTGTACTCACATGATATCCATTTGCTTGAAGGTCTTCGGCTTAATCTCCAGTCCTTCACACAGCTGCGTACGCGACGGTCAAAACTGTGTTGGCAGTGTGTTGTATATATATATATATATATATATATATATATATATATATACATACATACATACATACATACATTATACATATATATATATATATATATATATATAAGTATATATATGCATGTATATATGTGTACGTGTGTCAGTGGATACACACACACACACACACACACACACATACATACATATATATATATATATATATATATATATATATATATATATATATAGGTACACAAGATACACATAATGCGCTGGTACATATCGTATAGTGGCATGCATTACGCTGAGCCCATTGAGCGCTATCGTGGTTAATACTGGTCGTGGGCAAACTGGCGCAACTTGCTGGATTGCCCTAGACCTTATGTGTTTGCATTTGTGCCTTAGAATATTGATATCTGAAATGGTAGGTATGCATGCGATTCTGTTTTTATATCGATACCTGCGTGCATAACATCAGACTCGATTAATGTATTTAAGGATGTGTGTATTAGATGCTGCTTGGCAGTGGAAGTAGGGAAGTACACTCACGTGAGCATGCGTTGTTTATAGATAGATTGATGACATGCACGTAAACCATAAGCACGCATGCTGCAAATCACACAACAGTTTCACAAAGAGAACATATATATATATATATATATATATATATATATATATATATATACTCACAATAACAATAATGTAACTGTGATTATACACACACAAACATATAGGTATGCACTGTGCATATAATTCCTATCGACCTACCCGTTGGAAGAACATAGGCTCGATACTTCCTACGGCCATGTATTTTTTATCCTGTACGAAAAAAATAAATAAAACAAAAGTGGTCTCAGAATTAAGAATATATGAAGTGTGATCAACCATACGCACCTCCTGCTCTGCCTTTTTTTTTTGCCACGGGACACTTTGTCCTGTGAGTTCTCCATACGTAGGTATAGCAGCAACACACAGCGCAAATCTATATATAGATTGACTGAGGGATTGGCCAACGGATTGGTTGAGTACATGGCCGATAACGTTTTTATCCCGTAGGCATAGGCGTTGGGTAGTACTGAGTTTCTGCAGAGAATATCTAGACGCCATTGATCTACATGAAGAGTGATATTTGATACCAAACACGCTGGTGGTATTGTGTTTTATAGCAAAACATGCTATACCATGCAATGGTATTGTGTACTTATTAGAGGTAGGGGTAGAGACAATATTTGGGTTGATAAGAGTAGGACCTAGAGGTTACGTTCAACGGATCACCTGCGTGCATGGTTCAACACTCGTATCCGAAGATTGTGGACTGAGGAAGAAGGAGTACAGGTTTGTGTGTATAGAACGGGTATGCAGATGAACACACACTTCACACGGATACATGTATATATTTATATCATGCTTGATTTCTTTGATCACCTGGAAGGGAGATACACCTTAATCGTACGAAAGCATACGTTGTTCATACGCATACATACTTCTGTCGTACGATCTTCGTCGTACGAAAATATATCTTGGTCATATGGAAGACAATTCCATCGTACGAATATATCCCAATGTCATACGGAAACCTACACTGGACGTCGAATATGCATCAATGTCGTACAAATACATACCTTAGTCTCGTACGTGTCGTAAAAAGGTGCGCCGCCGTCCAACAGATTCTGTCCGCGCGCGTTGTTCCAAATGCCCACAGTACGCGCAGAGTGAAAGAACGATCCCAGATACGACAGACCCTCGGTCTAAAGCAATACAAACTATAAGCTTAGCTAAAACCATACGCAAACGAATGAAAGAGAGGCTATCAGTCGCAAAAGGTAGCTGTATATATATATATATAGATATAAGAATCATGGCCCCAACACGTCGAAGCACTGTGCAAGCTATGTACACGGTCTATAGCATTATACGCATCCTTTTAGTTGCGGTGTTCTCTCGGTCGGTAGCCATGTAGGGTATGAGGTTTGGCTCAAAACGTTGCGTTGGGAACGTAGTACGTATACACGGTTTCACAGACACCTTCCATGCACTCACGAGTCACGCAAGTGACTCACGTTCAAATATATGTATGTACATACACCTGTCTTCATATATATATATATCAGTCGTCATATATATACATACATACACCTGTCTTCATCTATGTATATATATACATACATACATACACCAGTTTTCATATACATATACGTACATACACCTGTCTTCATATACATATACGTACCTACGCCTGTCGTCATATATATACGTACATACACCTGTCTTCCTATATAAATATATACGTACATACACCTGTCTTTATATATATATATATTATATATATATATATACGCGTACATACACCTACCTTCATATATGAGTACACTCCATATTATGCGTACGCAAGCAATGATACAATGGAGTGCTTGCTTCTTGGACGTATGACTGCGCTCAAACAGAGACAATAGAATGAGATTAGCTGCGATAGCACTCCCAACCTCATGAGGTAAACCATACAAACATATGTTGATATGATATAAATATGCTGAAGATAGACATAGCACCCATATGCTGATAAGATGTTATATATATATATATATATATATAAATACTGAAGGTAGACCTACCTAAGCACAAACCCATACGCCAACAAAATAGACAAAAACGCTGCTACCATATGCATGAACTGAAATTCTGTACTATATCCACAGCCAAACGTGGGTGTATTGCATACCATGCTCACATCCACTACTTGACCCTTGCCAGAAGAGCTGCGCTCAAACAGAGCCATCATGATGCCATTGACCGCCATCATACTACCACCGGCAAAATCAGCTGCCAGATTCCCCGGGAAATGTGGGTTCTTTCCAGCGCGACCAAAAGTGGATAGCATTCCTGTATGGTACACACACGAGGATGTAGATAGTGTGTTGTAAGTATATAAATAAATAAATATATATATAAATAAATAAATTTGAATTTAAGTATATATATCTATATATACATATATATATATATTTATATATATAATATAATACTACCGCACGTCGCCAACAACATACGACGGAAGCTCAAACTATCGAATGACCCCAATGCAAAAGGAATAGATTGACAATTGACGAAAACAAAACACAGCCCTAAAATAAAACCACCACATGCGGCACGAGTGTACAAAAATGGCAAGTGACGTCACCCGTTTTACCTACCTGACATAGAGCAGTAGTTGATGTCATGGCCGGCCATGAGCGACATAGGACCTGTGTACGACATGAACGGATACAATATGAGAACATAAGGCCGGGGCTGTGTGTTGGGTACACAAATCAGTTAACGGACAGTACATGTCCATTCTTAATAGTAGATGTTTACGTGTGATGATACATACACACTATTTACCTCTACAAAACACACGTGGGATCTATAATTAGAGTTCATGAGCGCCTTGATGCTAGTCCAGTGTGAGTATAGTACGGTCAACCAGGTATTTATATATACTCATGTGTAGTCTACCAGGTATTTATATATACTCGATGTGTAGTTTACCAGGTATTTATATAAACTCATGTGTAGTTTACCAGGTATTTATATATACTCATTTGTAGTTAACCAGGTATTATATAAACTCATGTGTAGTTCACCAGGTTTTTATATGTATTCATGTGTAGTTTATCAGGTATTAATATATACTCATGTGTAGTTTTTTACCCGTATGAATCCATACTATATTTGTGTGCAAGTGTAACACTAGACAATACTATAATCCTTTTCACTGAATACTTTATCTTCACTTGATGAGATATTTTCACTGAAAAACTCACCTTATCCTCACTTAATTAAACAATTTATCTTCACTTAATTGTCGTCGATATAGTCTACTTACCAGTTTGATATAGTCTACCTACCAGTTTGACCGTATCCGGTGATGCGAGTGTAAACAAGTCTCGGGTTGAGTTTCAGGAGCTCATCCGGTCCTACAAAAGTAGAAGTTTTTATTTTTGGCGATTTAATGTGTGAAGTAAGTATCACTGCGACGGTATGTTAATCCAGCGTCATCTGTCCATGATCACCCCACGGCGCAAGGCCATAGGCCATTGGGACACTCGCCCCTCGGCACACCAGTTGTTGGCAGAGACAACAGTACACAAGATGAAGGTAGGTACAATGGACTGCCAAAGACATACCTACAAGCGCATGGGAGACTATATCACATAGCACACACAGACTGTACACACACACCACAGCGCAAAGGATAGGTGCAGTATGCTATGAACTATTGAGAGCGCAAAGAATGAGTACAATGGGTTGCTTTTAAGAACATTTCTACAACTTGAGCGCTGAGACGCACGTGTATTTTTATATATATACCGTAAGTTGCATTGTAGTCAAAATATAATACATCTGCTAGGCTGTGGTATAGGTAGAAGGCTACATTACGCATACAACATAACAAAAAAACCCGTTCACAACCATAGAAGTTTGAGTACTTTAGCGAGAGAAGTATATATCTATGTATCTAATCAAAGTGCCTTTGCTAACGTGATGTATGTTGTTTAGGCATAGTGCGCCCTGACATACCCAGTCCATTTTTCTCCAGAACTCCTGGACGGAAGGGATCGATCAACACATCACTCTGTGGGATATTGAATGAGTGGAATAATTGACCAGAATAAAGCCATGCACAAGTATAGACGCATACACACACATACACACACACATATATATATATATATATATATATACCATACACATACACGCACATATATATATATATAATCCCATAATCTCAATTACAAGTACTGGTATGTTTTGCAGAGAATTCGGCCTACTTGATTATCTAAGATTCGCTATGCCTTCAAATACTATGTATACGATAACAGTGTGGGAGGTCTATCCTCGACATATCCCACTACAACCCAGCGAAAGGAAGAAATCTCTTCTGCAAATCAGCCACAACACTGGAAAGACCTTTCAATAGTTTTTCTGACAATACTAAATTCATTAAGGGATACGAGACACAAGAAGAGTAGTTCTAGCGAACAAGTGCAAATAGATGAAGTTGCTGAGGAGCTGTAGCCAAACTTACTTGCTCATTCACTGGGGAATACGGCTCATGTCTAGCATACTTCTAGCGCAAAAAGCAGTTAAATAAACGCCACCTACAATCTGGAGCCAAACTTACTTACTCACTCGCTAGGAAATACGGGTCATGTCTAGCATACTTCTATCTAAAACCAAACTTACTTACTCACTCACTAGGAAATACGGGTCCTGTCTAGCCTACTTCTAGTGTAACAAGCAGTTAAATAAACGCCACCTACAATCTGTACCCATACTTACTTATTCACTCACTAGGAAAAACGGGTCATGTTTCGCATACTTCTAGCGCTAAGAACCTACAATCTGTAGCCAAACTTACTTTCTCAGCCAGTTTTTTGAAAGCATCGACAGCCAGAGGATTCTTGAGATCCAACGCGACCGATTTCTTACCTCTGCGGCGAGGGGTGTTATTTACGCGTATGAGTCGAGTGTAGCACGATTTAAAACACTAACACGACAAACCACTCTACCGGCATCTACACATTGTATATAGACACATATACACGAACACACACACACACACACACACGCACACACACACACACATATATATATATATATGTATATATATATATATATATTATATATATCTATATATATACATATAATATACATATATATACATATATATATATATATATATATATATATTCATATATATATATATGTATATAATAAATATATATATATATATGTATACATATATATATATATATATGTGTATGCATGCATATATATACATACATATATATATATTATATATACACATATATATATATATATATATATATATATATATATATATATATATATATATATACCATATATATATATACATATACATAGTTATATATATATATATATATATATATATATATATATACATATATATATATCATTCTACGTTCTCTGGCAAATTCACCTGGAGTTGTGTGTGCCACCATACAGGACTGGTGCATACAAAAGGGCGTGGTAGTGTATCAACGTATATAATCTACGACAGATATGAGACACTATATGCGCGTGGGTAACGAATCAACATAAATTATGTGCGTGCATATGGTTAAACATGTATGCTCGTTACAAACGCAATTAAAATTTCACTGCGTATGTCTACCGCTCAGTGAGCCGCTTTCACAGTTCAAGGGTCTGCGCATGCGTATGCGAATAGGTACACTCCGGACATATTTCTGTTGCTATGGTAACTGATTTTTAGCTATCTACGTGCTTTTTCCTGCAGCCTTGTACCATGCTTCCTGCAGCCTTGTACCATGCGATAAGGAGCGGGTCGTATATGCATCCCCCGATATGGATAGCATACAAAGCAGCTCTATGAAGCCTTGCACTTAGTCTAGTAAACTGATACATACATACCTATATATATATATCTATATATAATTGATATACATACTCAAGTTTACACAAAGCGAAGCATTCTCACCTGGCAAGCCGGTCTTGTACAGGTGCGGTGCTTTCCAATCTATCCACTCGAATCACCTCTGCTCCGAAATCTTAGTATAAAAAAATTCAATGTATATATGTGTGCTCAATATACGATGCATGTGTGTATGTGGAAAAGCTCATCATCGGGGCCTATACGAGGAGTGATGTACCTCACTATAAGGCTTTGTACAATAAGAGATGTACAGCGAGTATGTGCAGAAACTCATGGGAGCATGTCATCTACATTGCTATGGATAATGGCATCAAGAAGATAGACAATTGGCAGTAAAAGCTATACCACATGAGAAGGTGTGTACCAAAGGTCCGGATACAGGTGCAAATGAAGATCCATTCTGTAATGCCTGAATATAAGCGATTGTGGACATAGTGGACTTGTGGTCCAAAATAGTTTCTAGAAATAAGCTTCGAGTTGTCGATTCTGGAAATAGACAAAAACAGATACATATCACAAATCCTACCATTACCAACACATGCTCAACACACATGTATGTATATGTATACGTAATACTAAAATCTATGTGTATACGTAATACTAAAATCTATATGTACCACTATTGCACTCAAGAGGTAAGCGTGTACTATCAGGCCAGATATACAAACCATGTATATAGACATTGTCTATATAGTATCGAAAGTTGTGAAATTAGATGTGGCGAACGTATAGAGGATTGGACTCATTTGACAATATAGTTGAATATGTAGCGAGCGAGACACGTGTGCGGACATGACAGCCTTTGTAAGGCAAAAGAAAAGTGTCTTTAGAGTTGGGCCACATACTAACGTTTAGCGATAGCAATAGACATTGTACGCTAAACAGCAGGCACTTATCGTGACACAGAGGTTTCGTTGTAAATATGAAGTCTTAAATGTTCAGATATAAATTTTACAATTATTCACACCCATATGAACACGAACATTTATGGCCTTACTAATTATACTTGTATACACCAATACACACACACTTTTGTAACTTGTTCGCAAAAAAAAAACATACATAACTGCTTCATTATCTTGGCACGGCATACTCGTACATCATCACACACACACACACACACACACACACACACACACACACACACACACACACACACACACACACACACACACACACACACACATATATATATATATATATATATATATATATATATACTAGCTTTAAATGTATAACGAATAACAATACCTTTAAGCATCAGTCCCGCGAACGGTCCTGGAGCTAGCCCAGCTAACTCTAGAACTCTTATACCTCGTAGCGCCATGTTGTATACTGTCACACTTTAGAAACAAAAAATGTGTACATATGCACCTTCAGTCTACTACTAGATATACGTATTGCGCATTATTATTCCCCCCTTACGTGTCCTTTCGCTCTAGGCAGACAATAGTTATTATGCGATTTTCTTTGTTTGCAAATATTTATCTTTCACTGATGCTGAGAGATTTGATATCACATGACAGTCGGTACTGAGTTTACTGATACTGCCTGGCTACCAACACGAAAGTCAAGAGACGAGAGACGAGAGTGTTCGATGCAAATTCAAACCAAGCGACCAAGCAGCGTCCAGTCGACAACTCAACAACAGTCGAGAGGAGTGCTGAGGTATGTGAAGATAAAAAGCACACTTTGACAAAGTCCTCGCTATTGGTGCAAGTAATGTTCCCGCCGGCCGGGCGATCTCTGTTTTTTGAAAATTTGAATTTTGGGGGCAGATCTATGTTGTTCCCTGGACGAAAACCTGAACAATAGTGGTCAAAAAGTTGTTTGGGGTGCAGAATCGGCTGTAGAGGGGGTGTTCAGCATGTGAATTCGATAAATTGAGCCTCGATTTTAGGTCTCGATTTTGTCTACAAAGAAATAGTAGAGCCTACTGCTCTACTCTCTGACTAGCGAGAGAAAAATAAAAAATAAATACTTTCTCTATTGTTGTGCAAAATAAGGTAAATAAAACCATAAACCACTTTTCCCACTCACAATGATGATGCCATGGAAGGAGGACGTCTCGGTCGATACTCGAGAAGTATGAGCCGAGACATGAAAATTATAAAATATAAAACTAAGTTTATAGCAAAACTTGAACATTCGAAGTTCAATACATCCATAAATACAACAACAAGCTGGTTCCCGGAGAACCTGACATCCGGGTCCGCGGGAAATGGAATTGGGGCTTTTTATACATAGCAAAATAAAATAAAAGTACATTAATAAAACAAACGAACAAAGCCTTCTTGATATTTATTTAGACAAAAACGAAAAATAAATATAAATATATGTATATAAATAATTACATACATAAATACAGAATATGTATGTATTTTTAAAGTTTTGTTTTTTTTAAATGTTTTTTTATATATATATTATGTATGTACAAAAATACTGATATACGTAGCAGTAAGTATTTTAAAATTTCAAAAATATGCATGTATTTCTATACGAGTATTTTCAAAACATATAAAACAAAAAAAATACATATGTTTATGTTTTAAATTTTTAATTTAAATATGCCGTCATGGTAAAATGTAAATAAAATATAAATGTACATTATTGTTGTTTTTGTGTTTTTGTTACAAAAAGCAAGTAAATATGTACAATTGTACATATTTACATGTATTTCATAGCGAACTCATCGGACCTCGGACCTCAAGTCGTCTGTAAATACTTTCCGACTCCGACATTATTATAAAAAAAATATGCGAGTAAATTTACATATGTCAAAAAAAGAATTCGAAATACTTTTTGAAAAACATGTCAGCTGATTTGTGAGTGATCAACATTTTTAGGTTATCTATTACCAGCTAAAGAAAAAAATGTCTTACTGAAGTGCACAAGTCATTATAAATCTACTACCTTGGCCCCCCTAAAATACAGGAGAGATGAAGAAGAAGGAGTAAAATCTTGTATTTTTTTTATACCGCTGGGCGGCCTGGGCGGCTGGGCCACATCAGGCCGTGGGACGTGGGACGTGGGACCTTCGGCTTGAGGTGTGGGCCCGTGAGTGGTGAACTCTCAGGGACTCTGGGTGGGTCATCCGTCATAGTCTCTGGTGACTGACTGGTCACTTTGTCTTGGACTGTCTTTTGTCTTGTGCCAGTGGTCAAGAAGAGTGGTGGGTCCAGAATCCAAGGACTCCAGACTCCAGGCCCCAGCGGCCTGGGACTCTTGGATCGTGGACAGCTTGGTGTGCACACTGCACACCTAATGTTAAGAGCAAAGTGTTACGTTAAACCGTTTAAAATATAAAAAATTAATGGTTAACGTTCAGCTTTAAAATATCATACATACAACAACCGATATTGTTTATGTGTAGTTTTCTAGGTCATATATTGTGTCCTAAAAATATATATGTGTCGGTTTTTGTTGAATATAGGTGCAGTTCTGAAGTGCAAAATCAACGATTTCTATATTGAATTTATAAAAAAAAAGTTTAACGGTATATATATTGAAAAAATAACTGTTAACGTTCAACATATATCTGCACTACGTATAACTTATATTAACTTCAGCAGTGCACACTGCTGACTGCACAGTGCACAGTGCACAGTGCACAGTGCACACTGCACAGTGCACACTGCACACTGCACACTGCACAGTGCATGTTTTAGGTTGGGAGGCTTTCTTTTATTTTATTGTTCTAATATCAAATATATATATATATATATATATATATATATATATATATATATATATATATATAGTAGAGATCTTCCATGGTGGAGGGGGGGACAGGGACACCTTCGGTACCCGCTCTCTACGATAGAGGTCTACCTAAATAAACTGC
>LUCW03000561.1:7500-10000 GCA_001586965.3 Sphaeroforma sirkka
GTGTGGGTGTGGGTGTGTGGGTGTGTACGCATATATATATCAATAAATAAATATTAATAAACATCAATATATATATATATATATATATATATATTGATATTTATATATATATATGTGTGTGTGTGTGTGTGTGTGTGTGTGTGTGTGTGTGTGTATGTAGGTGTTCATATAGTGGCTCTCGCCTAGTCTTATTTTTGCAATCCGATCCCACCGCAAGTACATTTCAAGATTTGACACAATACAACAAGCTTGATCCACTTTTTATACGCATATGTCACATCCAAGCTGTACTGTTCACGGCGTTTACGACGAATTCTACCTGTACTTTCTACGAACAGTTACGACTCTAAGAAAACAGCTGTAGCGACAACGCAAACAGCAGATGCAACACACCACATCTGGTTTTTTATGGTGTGCACAAGTACAGCTCGCACTCACAGTAAATTACACCTACCTCCCTCACCCTTGGTGAATGTGCAGTTTGTATCTCCCATTGCTGTGCGTGTGCGTGTGTGTGTAAGTGTGTGTGTCGTGTGACGACCCTTCCTATTTGGCCAACGGCGAACTACCAGTCCAGCAGCCATCAGGCAATAAATTTAACTATAAAAAAAAACATACATAGCCTCCAAATTGAACAAAAAAAATAAACAATAGAAAAAATAACACACAATGTACAGTACATATTTGTGACTGTAATATGAAAAGGTGTTCCGCATTCTACTCCAACTCTCCCCACCAGAACAGAGTCTATATCCGTTTTCAAAGGAGTACATAATGTAAAACATTGTTTATGTACATACAAATACCACAGCCTTCTCAAAAAACCCCCACCAAGTACAGTACTGTACAGACTACAGACTACCGTGTACAGTGCAGTATTACTCATTTTATGTTTTTTTATGACTTCATACTGTTCATATATTATATGTATAACCAAAAGGCCTCGTTCTAATTTAGGAGCATAGGAGGCTACGAGTCTATTTAGAACCATTTTGTTTTTTCTAAATTTTATTAAAAACGTTAATGTGATCGAACGTTTATTTATATATCCAAAAAAAAAAAACGCCCCCTGCTGACCTGCTCTAGTGACTGTTGCCCAGAGTCCCCGACTGGTGGATACTGGATATTGATAGTGTCTCTGGCTCTCTGCTCACTTTACAGTTTATTTGTGTTCACACTTTACAGTCTAAAGATTTACACTATTTTATATTAAAAAAACCATATAAATACTCTGTAGACAGACCTCTCTCTCTCGAGCTGTTGTGAGAGAGTCGTATTTTTTTTTAATAAAGAGAAACTTGATTTCCGCTCGATGAGATCATGATGATGATGAGGGGGCCGTGCCAAAAAGACAACAATGAACGCTTATTATAAATATCATTTTACTAAATAGAAAAAATGACGTTCCTCTGGCTGGGCCGCAGGCAGTTGGAGTTGGCCGTTGGGTGAACTGTTTGTGAAGTCGTGAACACGTGATCAGTCCCAATTTTTACTATCTGGACCAGACCCCCCGCCTCTCATGATGATAACTCTGATTGAACAAAGTTGCTTTAATATATTTCATTAAATTTTATTCTAAAAACCCTTTGAAGTTTGATCCGGGGAGTCGGCGGGGGATAAAACAGTGGGGACTGGGGAGTCGGAGACAATTTGACACTTGTCACTGGACACTTGACAAACGACAACACAACAAGTTGCATTGGATCATGGATGTGCTGCCGCTGCAGTGCTGGTGTCCTCGTTGCCTCGTGACTGTGAGTCGTGTATAGATAGAAATTAAAATTTTTAATATTCACATTATTTTATTGGTACATATTTTTAGATTAGATAAATATGTATCTGAAAATATATTTCCAGCTGTCTGGAACTCTGGACTCTCTTGTGGCCCTCTTCTCCTGGGGATCTCGAGACCTAACATTATCCCTCAGCCCTCTGAGGGAATTTGAATTAGGGTTGCGAACAGGAATCAGGTTTTTCTTCCGACGACGGACATCGTAAATTTAGCAAGACCCTGATCCAGAGACCAGAGTCTCAATTTTAATTTTATTGGACGTCTAATTGTCTTATGCCAGACGGCAGACAGCCAGAGGCAAAGCTCATTACGTTATGGGGGTATGGGATAGAAGTATACACTAAAATATTTACCGCAAGGTGCACCTATGAACATACAAAGGACCGCATATAGAGTAAAAGTTGAACGTAAACGTATATTTATTTGAATAATAAATGTTTTAACGGAAAACGGAAGTTAGGCCAGATGCCAGCCGGGAAAAATTTGAAACGGTATGTAAATATTTACGTATATATGACCCACAAAATGTTTATACGTAAAAAATAAAATATGTACGAACAGTATTTACGTATTTATGTGTCCTGACTGCTGTATGATGAGTGATCGTGGAGCCGAAGTGGCTTGTTTTGTTGTTGTTTTTTTTTTTTTTTTTAAATCATACGTAGCCCACTTGTTGGAATGTCCTCACTCCGCCCAGCAAAGCCCCAG
>LUCW03000561.1:15000-25000 GCA_001586965.3 Sphaeroforma sirkka
ACACACCACCACATATCTATACCATGCACAAGCACAATGCGCGTTCAAGAGAAGAGTCTGTGCCATGACACTCTCAACTCTTCTCAGATGTTGAGTAGCCACGGACGGTGTCTTGCAGCATATTCTCATTTGCTGTTATATGAGCATCATGACCAATCCATGTTCTATTTATGCCATATGGTCTATTTATACCACCATGTTTTATTGTTATTTCCATGTTCTATTCATACCACCATATTTCATTGTTTCTTCCGTGTTCTATTTATACGACCATACTTCATTGTTATTTCCGTGTTCTATTTATACCACCATACTTCATTGTTATTTCCGTGTTCTATTTATACCACCATACTTCATTGTTATTTCCGTGTTCTATTTATACCACCATACTTCATTGTTATTTCCGTGTTCTATTTATACCATCATATTTCATTGTTATTTTGTGTTCTATTTATACCACAGGTTTTGTCACCGAATGCTTCCAGTCACCAAGGTGTGCAAGTCACAAGTGGAGACCATCAAGCAAGAATGCGTGTCCATACTACAACCACACTTTCACAACGCCAATGAGAGCCATAAGGTGCGTGTGTACGCATGTGCAATGTATGTGTTAGCAGATATGCAATGGCTGCTCATGCGTCTGTGTGTGCGTGTGTGGTAGTATAGGTACATTGCTGAATACGTAGATGGTATGTGTGCGTGTGTAGTAGTATAGGTCCATTGCTGACTACGTTGAGTGTTGTGTTGTCTTATGCCACACAGTTCTCAGTTATGTTCAAGTGCAAGTACAACGATGGGATGAAGAAAAAGTATATTCAGCCCATATGTAAAAACCCTAAAACATACTATATCATACCATATCATATCTAGTATCAAACATCGGCTGAATACGTTGAGTGTTGTGTTGTCTTATGCCACCCAGTTCCCAGTATTGCCTAAGTGCAAGTACAACGATGCGATGAAGAAGAAGAATATTCAGCCCATATCATATCATATCAAGTATCAAACATCGGCTGAATACGTTGAGTGTTGTGTTGTCTTGTGCCACCCAGTTCCCAGTATTGCCTAAGTGCAAGTACAACGATGCGATGAAGAAGAAGAATATTCAGCCCATATCATATCATATCAAGTATCAAACATCGGCTGAATACGTTGAGTGTTGTGTTGTCTTGTGCCACCCAGTTCTCAGTTATGTTCAAGTGCAAGTACAACGATGCGATGAAGAAAGAGCGTCTGGCCGTCATCACCGCCGTCGCTGACGTCGTCGACGGGCCGAAGTTCGGGCACACGGTGGACCTGGACAACCCTGAGAAGATCATATTTGTAGAAATATTAGAGGTATGTGACTGATTAGGTAGCTGGCAATACTGTACCATCGTGCGTGGGATGGTGTAGTATGTGTTGTGGAGATAATCGAGGTATAAATAACCCACAGATGATCATATATCTAGATATAGTAGAGGCATGTGACTACGCAGGTAGCTGGTAATCCTGTACCATCCTGTACGACATGGTATACTACCTGTGACCGTTGTGTGTGCTACATGAAGGGTGTTCGGGTGATGGCGCCTCAAGTGTGCTGTGGACGTCTTTGCGGTGTGTGTGCCACAGGTGGATTAATGAACCAGCTCGTTTGCATGAGCATTGCCACGCAGGACGATGTACGGTGTCTGGTTTTCAACTGTCGGTTACAGGCACCTTTACAGACATCTTTGCATACATCTTTACAAACAAATTGACATTACAAACATCTTTATACACATCTTTACATACACCTTTACATTACAAACAACTTTGCATACATCTTTACAAACAACTTTACATTGCAAACATCTTTGTACACATATTTACAAACAACTTTACATTGCAAACATCTTTACAATCATCTTTACAAACACCTTTACATTACGAACATCTTTTTAAAGATCTTTACAAACATTTTCACGATGTTTGGTGTGTGACGATGATGCTTAAGCTATTGTGCACTTTCAAGAATAGAACAAGGGCAGACCATAGGACGACAGAGTTCTTCTGTACCTGGAAATATTGTTGATAAGCATAGCCATGTTGTGGTGTTGTGGTGTTTTGGGGTGGTGTGGTGTGTTATGGTGTGTAGTATTAGTAGCTTGTTGCAAGTGGTTGCTGTGTTGTCTAGTGCCTGTTGTTTGTGTTGTTATGTACCTGTGAGTGTTGTTGATAAGTATAGCAATGTTGTGGTGCTGTGGTGTGGTGTGATGTGTAGTATTAATGGCTTGTTGTAAGTGGTTGCTGTGTTGTCTAGTGCCTGTTGTTTGTATTGTTATGTACCTGTGAGTGCTGTTGATAAGCATAGCCATGTTGTGGTGTTGTGGTTTGGTGTGGTGTGGTGTGGTGTGGTGTGTAGTATTAGTAGCTTGTTGCAAGTTGTTGCTGTTGTTGTCTAGTGCCTGTTGTTTGCTGTCCTGGTATTGAAGACTTACCCTCCGTACAACATAGTACACTGAGGTGTAAGTGGGCACTGTCACACACCACAGTTGCGTGCTTGAACTCTGCCTACACTATCTCTGCCTATGCTATGACGTATGATCTTTTACAGCTCGAAACTATAGTGTCTGCCATTGTAACGTACAGCACTATGTCGCCTGCCTGCTATATCTCTGCCTACGCTGTCGTTTGATCCTTAACGCCTGAAACTATTTGCCTGGCACTGTAACGTCCAGTACTATATCGTCTACTTCACTTTACTACCAGAGTGATCTGCCAATCATAACGGAGTGTGAGTGGGTTTAACAGTACAATCCAGATGAGTGCATACCTTCCACTAATTGTCGTGGATGCGTTGCTGTCTGCGCGATACGAGAGCCTGTGCGTGTGTGTGTGTGTGTGTGTGTGTGTGTATGATATGTATATGTGCATGTATATGTATATAGGCTGAAGATACGATGTGGCTGATCAAAGGCACATGTGTGGCTGGTAAAAGTGTTTCGGCTCCCTATTTGTGGACTAGTTACAACCATTATGAATTCAAAACAGTACATTTCAAATCCAAATTAGTCCACTACGAATCCAAAATAGTGCGATACAAATCACAAATAATCCATTATAAATCCGAAATTGTTCATTACAAATCTAAAAATTATTATTACAAATCCAAAATAGTTCGTTAAACATCCTCAATTAGTTCGTTGCAAATCCAAAATAGTTCGTTAAACATCCTCAATTAGTTCGTTGCAAATCCAAAATAGTCCATTACAAATTTTATTTTTATTCAAATCCAAAAAAATAGTCTATTAAAAATCACAGTAGTCACCTCTGCACCTGTTTTTGTAGATACCTTGCCTTGGCCTGTCTACATGACACTCCTACTCGTCTTGGCTGTTTGTACCTTCAGAAATGGTGTTTAATCTGTCTACATAGTACTTGTATTTATCTTGGTTATTTGTACCTCCACTATTTGTACCTTCAGAAATGGTGTTTGTTCTGTCTACAGGATACTTATACTTATCTTGGTTATTTGTACCTCCACTATTTGTACTTTCAGAAATGGTGTTTAATGTCCGTTGTGGAAGGCTACGCAGAACACCGCAAGTACAATCTCATGAGCATGACCGCCTATCTGTTCAAAGAAGACGAAGCGGACTCGAGTAATAAAGGCCCATCGGAAGACCCCCTTTCTGCACCTGAAGGCCCTACGGCCCCTACTCATGCAGATCACAGTCCCCCGTCACTGGCGGACTCAGAAGACAAACGCACGCAGGCTGAGGATACCGGCGAGTGTAGTATCAATGCCAACCAATAAAATTAACCGCTAAATACGTATATACGTTTTGGTCTGAGACTCTGAGAGGCCAAGAATAAGGGCAACGGATATCAGATGTCGCCAGGTAGTGGTTTACAGGTCACCTTGGTTTGCTTTGCATGCAGTCAGGCTTTGTGAGCCAAAGTCTATGGAGGAGTGCTCGTTGTGTCTGTCTCAGCAGTGTAGACGTACGTATAGTGCGTGCGCAATGGCTCAATGGTAGTCATCATACATATGATCTGGTTGGTTTTTTTGTGACACAACAGGGCATTGCATTGGAATACACACACTATGTATGTATGTATGTATGTATGTATGTATGTATGTATGTATGTATGTATGTATGTATGTATGTATGTATGTATGTATGTATGTATGTATGTATGTATGTACGTATGTATGTATGTATGTGTGTATGTGTGTGTGTGTGTGTGTGCATATGCATATATATATATATATATATATATATATATATATATATATATATATATATATATATATATATATATATATATATATATATATGTGTCTCCGTGTCTCCGTGTCTCCGTGTGTGTGTCTGTATGTATATATATATATATATGTGTGTGTGTGTGTGTGTGTGTGTATATGTATATGTATATATATATATATATATATATATATATATATATATATATATATATATATATATATATATATATATATATATATATATATATATATATATATAATATCCCCATACATAGATATGTGCAATATTGATCACGGCATTAATGTGCACGATTCATATCTGAGCGATTGCAATCAGCGCCTGGTCATTTGACACATCTTCATCGCTGTCTGTTACGCATGATCTTTATCTTTCGCGGTTGGCGCGTACAACTCAACCGATACAGTGCTCTCATATAGTTTCTCTTAAGTCTACTACACTTCGTTGTGGTGGTTTTGTAATAATAAAATAGATTTATTGAATCATTTTTCTCTGCGCATCCATGGTGTAACTGGTCCTGCCATCAGCCAAGTCACTGATAAGCAAACACGTGGGTGTCCTGAAGTATACGACTGTATTTCGCCAACAGGTCAGAACCCATCCCCCAACGCTCAGTTTTCAGTACATACACATGCTTCAGTTACCAGTACATACATATACTTCAGTTTTCAGTACACATATTTACTTCAGTTACCAGTACATACACATGCTACAGTATACCAGTACATACATATACTACAGTTTTCAGTACATACACATGCTTCAATTACCAGTGCATACATATACATCAGTTTTCAGTTCATACACATACTTCAGTTGGCAGTACAAACACATGCCTCAGTTACTAGTATATACATATACTTCAGTTACCAGTACATACACATACTTCAGATACCAGTACATACATATACATCAGTTTACAGTTCATACACATACTTCAGTTTGCAGTAAATACACATGCTTCAGTTACTAGTACATACATATACTTCAGTTACCAGTATATACATATACATCAGTCTTCAGTTCAACTTATACTTCAGTTTTCAGTACATACACATGCTTCAGATACCAGTACATACATATACTTCAGTTTTCAGTACATTCATATGTTTCAGTTAAAAGTACATACTTATACTTCAGTTACCAGTGCATACACATACTTCAGTTACCAGTACATACACATACTTCAGTTACCAGTACATACATATACATCAGTTTTCAGTTCATACACATACTTCAGTTGGCAGTACATACACATGCTTCAGTTACTAGTACATACATATACTTCAGTTACCAGTATATACATATACATCAGTCTTCAGTTCATACACATGCTTCAGTTACCAGTACATACATATACTTCAGTTTTCAGTACATACACATGCTTCAGTTGCCAGTACATACATATACTTCAGTTTTTAGTACATACACATGCTTCAGTTACCAGTACATACATATACTTCAATTTTCAGTACATACATATGTTTCAGTTACCAGTGCATACACATACTTCAGTTACCAGTACATACATATACTTCAGTTTTTAGTACATATATATGCTTCAGTTGTCAGTACATACATATACTTCAGTTTTCAGTATACACATATGCTGGCTAACGTGCGGGTGGGCCATGTCCGATGAGTTCTAAGAACAACTCATCATCTTCCCTTTGGCAGAGTGCGTGGCTGTATCACTCGTTCATAGCAGGGCCTACACCCCCCGCCACCATCCCCAACACGGCTGAAAGAGAATGTGTGCGTGCCTAATGCTATAGCTCGCATGTCTTGCAATGAAATACACACTCCTTACGTATACTATCCAATCCTATGTTCAATGCACATACACTGATCCTATTTTTAATGCACACACGCTGGTCTGATTTCCATTGCTGTTTAATTTATATTCGACCATGTACACCCCACAGTTTACTTCGGTGGGTGTGAACTCTGTGGTCAGCTCGACACTCTGTTCCTATACTGAACCGAAACTCTTGCCTACAAGTCCCCCTAGCAATCGCATATGTATGGTTACCCCGCTCACCAATATATATATATATATATATATATATATATATATGTGTGTTGTGTGTGTGTGTGTGTGTGTGTGTGTGTGTGTGTGTGTGTGTGTGTGTGTGTGTGTGTGTGTGTGTGTGTGTGTGTGTGTGTGTGTGTGTGTGTGTGTATTGTGTGTGTGTATTGATGATATATATATATATATATATATATATATAATATATATATGTATGCATGCATGTACGCAACGCATATGTATATATATATATATATATATATATATATATATATATATATATATATATATATATATATATATATATGTATGTATATATCATATATGACATTACGCGTGCGTGATGATATGATGATGCGTGCGTGCGTATGATATTATACGTGCGTGCGTGTGTGCTGTGTGCACGTGCACGCATGCGCATGCGTGTACGCGCACGCACACGCATATATGTATAATACGCATATACGTAATAACGTATATGTATATGTATATGCATATGCATATGTATAATACGCAATATCAATATGTATATGTATATGCATATATATACGCATATTAATATATATATATATATATATATATATATGATGATATGATGATGATATGTGTGTGTGTGTGTGTGTGTGTGTGTGTGTGTGTGTGTGTGTGTGTGTGTGTGTGTGTGTGTGTGTGTGTGTGTGTGTGTGTGTGTGTGTGTATATATGTATATATATATATATATATATATATATATATATATATATATATATATATATATATATATATGTATATATATTCCAGACTATTCTACACACATTGTCAATAATTAGTTCGCAGTTCGTGTTCCCTACGTCGCTATACTTCGGCGGTACACTCCCGCCAGCGCTTCAACCTCTGGGGCATCCTCGGCCGTAATCAGCCCAGGACCGGTAGGCAGGAACTCCGTTGCAGGGATCACATTCTCCCGTAACAGCAACACCATCTGAGCCACAGCGTCGTATCCCTCGATGTACGGGTGCTGGTCTACGGTGAACTCGGTCACACCAGCTTCGATAGCCTGCAAGGTCTTCGTATTGACATCAAAGGCCCCGTGCACAAAGTCGTAGTCCCCGTTGTCCAGGCCCTGCGCGTCGATCAGATCGTAGAACGCATTGTTGAGACGCAGAGTGGCGGTGAGCCAGATGTCTGTGTCTGAGTGGTTGGTATAGTAATCCGCTACTACACCGTCCAGTTCTTCGTCTGTCCCCACGGCAGCCACACGCACGTGTGTGAAGTTAGCCGCCTCTACCACCTGCTCAAACCCGAGACACCGCTGGTTCAGATTTGTCTCATCCGGATTGGCCGAGATACACACCGCCTTTCCAGTCAGTCCCTTCTCTTGCGCCGCTTTCACCAGAGCCTCGCCCGCTACTTGCCCCGCCAGGTAGTTGTCCTGAGCGATGAGGGTCAGATAGTCAATCTTATCCGACGAAGGACTGTCCCCGGCGTTGTAGGCAATGACCGGTATTCCGGCGTCCACCGCCGCCTGCAGCTGAGTTCGTATAGCGTCGGCATTCGGAATAGTTACCAAAAGCCCGTCGGGCCTCTCGGCGATGGCCTCTTCGACCAGCTGTGATATGTCAATGCGATTTGGGTCGTGAAAGGTGCTGAAGCGGATATCAGTCTCAACACCCAACGCGGTTGAGGCGTTGTGGATCCCATTCTCCACGGTGCACCAGAACTCGGAGAACTCACAGCTGCCGTGTTGGATGGCAATGAGTTTGATGGGACCGTCGACTATGTAGTAGTCACCGACCAGTTTATTGGCATCCTCGGCAACAAACGCGATCGGACCGGTCTCAAGGAGCTCGTCTACGGGTGCAATACCATAGCGGACATTCATGTTGAGTGCGTTGATCACCCCCGCACCCTGATAGTACGGTTGGTCAGATATGGCCCCCACGGTCTGATTTGTTGTGAGTATGTTCTCAATGACTGCCTCGGAAGAACCAAAGGTGACGAATAGAAAATCTTCATACGCCACCAGACCGCTTTCCTGCATATACTCGTAGAATGCCTCCGCACCCTTGTCGCCCGAGGCCGCGATGAGGAAGAATTGGAATCCGTTTTTCTTCGCGTTGTTCACCATCTCAGCGATTTGATCTTTGTTCTCGATGTGGTCTGCAACCAAACCTTCGGGCTCGTACGTAAAGTTCAACTCGGTGGAACTGTACCCAGAGCTGTTGAACGCGTTGATTATACCATTACACCGCTCATTCGATGACAGCACTGTCGGGCGATCATTGATACAAAACCCAGTTGCCATGTCGCTCGTGAAGTTCGCAAGTTCAGCTGCGCCTGCTAACACTTGCCCCATTAACAAGCCAGTGCGATAGTCATACATCCCAAACCGTCCCAAATAAAGCCCATCGAGCACTGGGCTGTATGCAAGCTCAGGACCCGATTCAAAAGCCATGACTGAGATACCTGCCTCCTTGGCCCGGGTCAGGCCCTCCAACACTTGTGTCTCATTGGAAATAGTCAGCGCGATACCGTCTGGATTGCTATCGATTGCTTCATCGAGGAATACACCCAGGGAGGTGAAATCTGTCGAGTTTGCCGGCGAATAAAAGTCGAGCGTAACATCGAACGTCTCAGCTGACCTTTCCATGGCCCGCTCATACTCACACCAGCTCTCATCCCATTCACAACTCGAGTGCGCAACTACTGCAAACCGCAGAGAGCGATCTGTTTCCGCTAAGTAATCGCTTTCAGTACTCTCAGATGCGCCATTGCTTTCAGCGACTTCGATTTCTACAACATCACTCTCTGTGCCTTCACTCCCTGTGTCAATAACGTTTTCAAGGTCACTGTCTGTGTCTGTCTCTAGAACGCTATCTGTAGCAAATTCCGTTACTGATACCCCAGCTGGTTCTGAATCAAGTGCATTTGTGTTAGTATCTAGAACTTCAGTAACTTCGACGCCTGCTGTGTTAGTTGGGTCTGAAACAATGTCTGTGACTGCGTCGCTGATATCTTGCCTGCGATGGGGCGTAGCTGAACTTGGTGAGACTACTATGAGGAGTATGATTGCTATCGATACTAGCGTGTGTATCGAATGCGGCTGTGCCATGATTCGTTATTCACAAACCATTTAAAAGTATGAGTCAACTCCAATCATTCCAAGTCTTATATGTAGAATATTGACCGAAATTTGACTTTGATGTTTCAAAATACCGGGTGTTTTATGCAATTTATTGTTTAATTTTCAGAAGGCTATGAATTTACTCGTTCATTTGTTGCTCCACGCACTATAGGGTCACTTCACTCACTAGTGGCTGTGACTGTGAGTCTGTGAGATTTTAGTACGATGTTACGTGAAGCCCCCTCATCTCCCCCTTTTTAAAAACTCTAGAGTAGACGCCTCCTTTTACCGTAATACAGTATATCGTTAATCGTGTTATATATAAAAGTTATAAATAAATATGAGCGATGAACGCACACAACACAAGATGATGGACCAAGATGGGAACAGCTGAATCCAGAATCCCATTCTCAACTTCCCGATCTTCATCAGACTCTCGATGATTCGATCTATTTTTAAACTCAAAAGTTAGTACATATTTCAAAAAATAAAAAGCTCAAGCACTACGAGGAGTAAAAACGCATAAACATTATTGGCCAATAAAAAAAGATATAAAAAAAGAACAGACTTAAAAACCCTAGTGTGAGAGAACCCTGTAGAGCATATTTACTTATTTAG
>LUCW03000561.1:30000-91526 GCA_001586965.3 Sphaeroforma sirkka
TAAGTACGTTCACAGAAATTTCGTGTTTATATATATGAATGATTTTACACAGTATGTGCACATGGTATGTGCACATGTTTTAATAGTGAACTAAAAAATAGACGAAATTGACGGTTTTGATGTCCAGATTGAAATTGAAATTAGATGCTTATTGAGTATGAAAATTTATATATTGTTTTATTATAAAATCGTTCAAAACCGATGAAGCTAACCGGTGCAGCGCTTCACTAGTAATGAAGAGATACCCAGTTCGACTCTGGGCATTGGCTTTTTGTTTCTATTTTGATGCAAGCTGGTGATTCTGAACGTATATGCAGTGATTCAGAGTTTGTTTTCTCGATTTCAATATCTTTGTGCACACAAAACAAGTCATTGTTACTTCAATAGGGTACCATCATATGTCTACATGTGAACGTGTGGCTTTGTGTTTGGACTTCCTCGTGGTGTGCCATTACAAATACGTACTTTTTCTTGATGGTCTAGTGAAATGTATTATAAGTGTATATACATCTTGACATTTCATTTGAATTAAATATGTACTGTGCGCAATGTAACAGCGCGATCACTGGGTTTGACCTGAACGGCTGGACGCAGAGATTTTCTAATTCGCACATTACGTACGTAAATATACACATTTTTTTAAAATGTTAGAACTATCACGCACTGGCGAAAGCTACTGGTCTCATATGGATACACTGCTATGTATAGCCTTCTGAATTTATGTGCTGTTTGGGTGAATACACTTATCAAAGAATTGTCCACCAACATAGCAAACTTCGAGTATCAAGTTATATTATCAGGATTTATTAAATCCATTCGTATCAAGTTATATTGTTAGTATATATATTTTTCATACTAATCATCGTTGTGTTCCTTTGAAGCTAACCGGTGCAGCGCTTCACTTGTAATGAAGAGATATCCAGTTCGACTCTGGGCAAGGGCTATTTTAATTTTAATTTAGGCAAACTCTGTACCACAATTATACTTGGATCATTTTAATTCACCTCCTACACTTTCTGCTAGCAGCGTTTTCTCAACATCTACGTTTACTATATTCGTACAACGGTCCCGAGTCTTATAATACAAAAGGTGAGCACTGGCTCTGGCACTGGCGCTTAAAAGTAAAGTTGCACAATGTCAGTTTTGTGCTTCCAGAAATATCTCTTACATACAAGGTCTTCTCCACACATTAATGGGTTTTATCTGTGTTGTCCGGGATATGGGTCTTGCAATTGCAACACTGTACACTGGAATTGTTGTGAACAATAGAGGCCTTACCATTTTGCACGATAAACAGGGTCTTTCCAATACTTTCGAGACCGCTCACACTTTCATCTCTCTACTCTTTAGCTGGTCAACAATATTTCAAGTCGCTCTGGATGACTGTCTGTCAGCTATTTTCCGTTTGACAATGTCATGGTGATAATTGACACGTCGAACTCTCGTTTCCCATTCTTACCAGTACAGTGTTGTTGATCAAGCAGATAGATTGAATGCCACCTTTATATTGTTCGAAATAAATCTTTCACATACTACTATAAGTTGGTCCGCTCCAGCGTTTTACTAACTATACTATTATATATATATCAACATGAAATATTTACATTTGTCAAGAAAAACAAACCCTGTCCTGAAAAAAAAACTAAAATTTTCTCCCCACCCGAAATCGAATCAGGGACCTACCGATTGATGTAACCACTACAGTCGGTTGCTCTACCAACTGAGCTATAGAGAATATGTAACTCTGTACAATTTTCTAAATATGTATACATGATCAATATTTTCATTCAAGTGTACATTTATTTCTATACATACTACTGATGGCTATATAAGAATGACTATCGATTATAATACTATTAAATAATACTGATGACTATCGAGGAATAAATATCGAACATCACTGATGGCTGTATAAGAATCAATATGAAATATTATTGAAATATTTGCAGACAGAATGATTAAGATATATTACTATTACCCACGCACATCCGAATGAATATCAAATATTATTAATGTCCGAGAATCAATATTAACTACTCCTGATGGCTATATAAGAATGACTATCAATTATAACTGATAACTATACAAGAATCAATATTAAATAATACTGATGACCATCGAGGAATAAATATCGAACATCACTGATGGCTGTATATGAATCTATATGAAATATTATTGAAATATTTGCAGACAGAATGATTAAGATATATTACTATTACCTACGCACATCCGAATGAATATCAAATATCATTAATATCTACACATATACGAATAGAATCTATGCATATGAGTGAATGACCAATGATGAATAATATCTACACACATGAATACGAAAAGTTATCTATATATACACACATAAGAATCAATATCAAATAGTATTAATATCTACACTCATACGAATGAACAACAAATATTTTAAAGACCTACACATATATGAATAAGCAACAAATACTATTAATTTTCACACACTAAGAATAAATATATATATATATATATATATATATATACGAATCAGTATCAATTATTAATAATAGCTACACGTACGAATTAATAAAAAATATTATTAATATCTACAAGAATGAGTAACAAATACTATTTTGTAGAAATACGGTATCCGGTCAGTCTAAAATATCAAGATCAAATGAGATAACATATTGGTTTTTAATTGTATTTAAAAAATAATTATATACAAATTCTTTTTCCAATATTTCCAAAGTGTTCTAAATTCACTTTGATGGCTCCAATAGCCTGAGTATTTGGTATGACTCATTTACTTGGATCTATTTGAGACGATAGTAGATGTAGGATATTATAAACTAAATTTTATAATCTCTGAACTACTACTTACAGGTCATGGTCTTCCCGCCAATCTCCAAAATCCAATAGGTCTTTTTCTTTTTTAACTTTTCTTCAGATGGAACTTTATTTATAGTAGCCAATGTATTAACTTGACTTACGTTCTTGTGTCTATTTACAAATTAGGCAAGTGGTCATGAACACTTCGTACTTCTAGTGAAAATTATTTAATAAAGAACAGTTAGAAGTACGTCCTGTGTGATCGAGGATATTAGGTCTCTTACCAAGAGGCAGTCCCGATCATTCTTACACAAGCTACCACTGCTAAATACTAACTGACTTAAATTGTATTTTAATTTATATAACATAGTTTAAAATATAGAAAGATGCATCGAAGTTCACAATTTATATCTAAACACAAGAATGGATAACAGAAATTATCTATATATACACAAAATAATCAGTATCAAATATTAGTCATATCTGCATACATACGAATGATTAACAAGCATTATTGATTTCTACACATACAAGAATGATCAACAAATACTATTAATATCTACACACAAGAATGGATAACAGGAATATCTCTATATACACGTAAGAATCAGTATCAATTATTAGTAATATATACACACAAGAATGGATAACAGAAATTATCTATATATACATATAAGAATCAGTATCAATTATTAGTAATATCTACACACATACGAATGATTAACAAACATTATTAATAACTGCACATAAGAATGAGTAACAAATACAATTTATATCTACACACACAAACATGATAATCAGTATCAATTATCAGTATCTACATACGTACGAATGACTAACAAACAATATTAATATCTACACAGATTAAATTTCAAATAATATTAATAACACAAGAACTAATAACAAACAGAATCGAAATTTACACGAAGACGAATAGATATCAGATACGACTGATTTCCATTCAAGAATAAATATAAAATAGGCCCATACAATAACGTTTAAATCACGCAATTTTTATACCTACCCATACAATACCTGTAAAAGTATAAGTCGTTACAGTACAATCGAAATCATATAGAGATTAGATCACGACCACACCATGGCATTAAAAGATCGGAGATACCATTCGCATCCAAACAAAGCGATCAAAACCATATAAAGATTAGTTACGACCACACCATGACATTAAAAGATCACAAATATCAATAGCATCCAAACAAAGAAATCAAAATCATATAGAGACTATATATGACCACACGATGACATTAAAGGATCACAGATATCATTAGCATCCAAACAAATAAATCAAATCATATAGAGATTAGTTACAGCCACACCATGACATTAAAAGATCACAGATATCAGAAGTATCCAAACAAAGACATCAAAATCATATAGAGACTATATATGACCACACCATGACATTAAAGGATCACAGATATCATTAGCATCCAAACAAATAAATCAAATCATATAGAGATTAGTTACAGCCACACCATGACATTAAAATATCACAGATATCAGTAGTATCTGAGATAAAAAATTGACATCATATGGAGGTTAAATATAAACACACCATAACATATCACACATATCGTCAGTATCTAAACAAACCAATTGAAATCAGACAAATCTATCAGAAGTCCTTACATTGCAATCGGGATCATATAAAGATTGAATATGATTCACATCATGCAACTGAAGTCGATGGATATTATTTATGTTTACATAAATGCAATTGAAAAGCACGTAGATATATACCATATAAAGTGAAATTGAAATCACGCACACAATGCATGCATCTGGCTGGAGTTTTAAGATTGATTCTATAAGATCACATATGCGAACCTGCATGGCCAAATTTGCTCATTTCTCCAAACATGAAGCGTATAGAGCACTGAGTACACACAAGGTTTATATGTATTTCTACTATCATTCCAGTGTATATTTCTGAGGTTTGTACAAGCACTTTATTTATTTATTCGATACATTTGTTCCAGTGGAGAGCGCATGTGGCATTGTGTGCATCGCATAGGAAAGAGTGCGTGTAATTGTTAGACTATTGATAAGTGTATGCAACAACTAATTGGACTGTTGAAGGGTGTGTGGAAATAGTTAGACTATTGATGAGTGTGTGCAAATAGTTAAGACTATTAAAAAGTACGGGCAAATAGTTGGACTAAATATTTATAGGTGTGTGCAAATAGTTGGACTATTCGAAGATAAAGACACACCCGACACTTTCCGATTTGGAAAAGACCGCGGTCACAGGCGCCCAATAGCAGCAGTGAGCCTCCCAGCTACCGCTCAAAAGTGGACAAACCTGCAAAACCGAGCACTAAAAAACGCCCGGCCCTACCAGCTTCTCAGTCCCAACCGCAGCCGCCAGTACCCGAACACCTTTTGACAAAAGTGGTGGGCCGCCCGATGCCGGACGAAACTCTTCATGAAATGGATGACATAACTCCGGTATGGCTCTACTTCCGAGCAATTTTCAAAAACGGCAAGCCCCCATCCCAATCAGCATTTGAAAAATACTGACATGCCCAACCAGTCCTCATTCCTAGCGACGCTGTCGCCCAAGTAAAACGACATGCAGCACTTACATGGAAATGGCAGCTTGATGAAAACATCGACCCTCGCTCCCAACAACATCCCGACGCTACGAAAGTAGCTTTAATCCATTATCTCCGCACCAAGCGGGAGGCCCGCTGCACACATGAACGAGCGCCAAAAATTCTTGACCGCAGCATGGATGTATTACTGAGCCCACTTGTCAACACCACTAACGCAGACATCTTCCAATCTACCGCGGATCGTCTCCAAATGGCTTACCAAGCAAAGCATAATGCAAACCTCTTCTCACCTAACCCGCAAATCCCGGCAAACGCTAATCTTTCCTGAACCACTACAGTGACTATGAGAGCCATACCATATGTTCATACATTGTAATATACACACTTGTCATTATACACACTTGTCATTTTTTTGAAATAAATAATATTATCCCTATTGAAAAGTGCGTGCAATTAGTTGTGACTATCGACGAGTGCGTACATTGCCTACACCATTATAAAAGCCCGGCCAGTTCACTGTACTGTTTAGGCCAGAAGACAGACCGGACCAAACTTTTCCCTATCCGTAACCTGACAACGCCACTATCCTACACAGCAATCGACATACATGTTTAGCCAAAGACAGGCTATGTCCACACAAGATTGTGTGTCACGTGATTCTACAAAGGGTGCGTGCTATGTGGCGAGATATGATTTGATGCAACACATAAGTGTACAGTATGAGCAGCAAAGCTAACTCACACTGACACAGGTGTGGTGCAAAATGATAAGATAGACATTCGAACCAATTGTTTGTGCGTGATCCGGCTGATTTTGTATCAATTAAAATTATTAGATACATAGATTCGACATATATATGACACTTCTGAAATAAACTTACATATAGACGCCTTTCTGAAAATGTGTATGCTCTTCGTATTTAGGTATGTACATATAGAAATGTATGCATACAAACATACATACATATATACATACACATAATATATATATATAAATACCCACCGGCACGCACATACGCACACACATGTACACACACGCACAAAACCATATACGCGCACGCGCGCATACATATATATATATATATATATATATATATATATATATATATATATATATATATATATATATATATATATATATATATATATATATATATATAATGCACGCATGCATATGGGCGCGGGTTACACCCACACCCACACACACACAATAACACATACATATATGTATATATACATATATATACATACATACATACATATATATATATATATATATATATATATATACATATATATATATATAAGCACACAACAAACACACACACACACACAAACACACACATATGTATAGATATACACGTATATATACATATATATGTATATCTATATATATATATATATATATATATATATATAATACACACACACACACACACACAAACACACGCACACAAAAATTTAATCGAATTATCTATCCAAGCCAGTTGATGTCTACGTTATCATCAGAGGCTACAGCCACATTACTTGGTGCCTTGAATTGGACGTCAGGGGCTACACTTGTTGGCTTATTCAAGTACCAGTATGCTATTGGTGCTTTGAAACTAACCAAGCCACGTGCCACTTGCATCTCGTGGTTTGCAAGGTCAATTTCATATAGTAAGATGACTCTGCCATACAGAGAATTGATAGCACTATAATTACGGCATTCTTTCATATTTATTTTAATGTTGATTATCTCTCTACCAATAGACCTATCGTCTGCTGCCCACTGCTGGAAGGAAAAGCAAGCTGTCCGCTTTGCTTTTTGCATGGCGTACAAACATAGACTAGATGCCCCTCTAATTCATACTTATCTGTAAAGCCCTTATCGTATAGATAGCATGTGAATATTGCATCCAACTTTGCAGGCGACGATGCCGCAAATCTTAATGCAACTCTTCTCATCATCGCTCCATAGCATTTGTTGTTGTGTATACCATTGTCTGTGGACGCACTACAGTACCCTCTTGTTTCATCGGCCATGTAAATATTGCCACAATCTACCACGTTGTGCTTATAAGTAGTACATATAGTCACTAAACGAAGCACCATATAGATCATTGGACACGCACAAATGGAATTCTATCTTCCTCTTTACACAGTCCCATATATATATCGCGACATTATCCTGCAATTCCAAAGCTTGCTTGGTCCACTTTGGTGTGTATAATACGGCCTGCTAACGTGTCAGAAACGGTTGGCGCGCCTTGAAGATCATTGAAACGGCTATACAATACGTGGTATAATATCGTCGAGCCGTTAGTTCATGTATATCGAAAAACCCACTCGCTATCCCAATACTGTCGCGCAGTCAGTAAAGATTAGCATAAATAGAACAAATTGTTCCCAAACTGACAGCTTTTGATTCCCCTTACGAGCCACTTTCTCACCAGTATCACTTTCTACGGTTACCTCCTCATTCATGACACTCTTGCGTACTTTAGCATTCCACTGTGTCAGATTCTCTAATCGGCTATCGTAATTCAAGTACTCAAAAGTAACTGTAAAACCGTTAGGTTCGGTTCTCCTGTGTGCTTTCTACAGAAAGCTGGATTCGCCAACTTGCTAAAGAAGTGCGCAGTGTACATGTTGCTGTACTCACCACATGCATCAGCTTCAGTTCTCGTCGGATACGTGCTTGGTGCTCATGGAATATTATAGTGAGTATATCTACTGCGCGCGAAGGTGTAATGCTACATTTATCTCTACCCAGGCTGCTAGTAATATTGCAATTTGCCTGAGATACAAGGCTTCCAATCTCGCGTCGTTCGATAGTGATTTGATGGCGTTTCTTAAACAGGTGGACGAAACAAGGGCACGGATTTTGCTCTTATGTTTGTGCGTTGCTTGCTCACGATAAAATGCTCGCGGTGGAAGTTATTGCGATTTGTATAGAGGAACGTATCCTTATCAGCATCATCCACTATCTTATTGTAATACATAACGAGCTTAGAGTCGTGTACTACCTGTTTTTAATAGATAGCTTAGCTCCTTTCTTATCTGCGGGCAATCTATGACCGTTCTCAAATTTGATGGTCTCACCGCACACTAATTCTCCCAGTGTACATTGGAAGAGCCGGTAACATAGGTACATTCTGTAGCTAGCTATCTTTAGTCTAATGTAGTTCACTCTGAAATAGCACATCGTGCTTTGTGTTGATCTTCCAGCTACCCTTTAAGATCAGATCACAACGTTTGAGATACTTTGCATTCATTACAGCGTGATTTTTGGTTGCCCTTCCCACCTCTACGCACAAGTATATTAACTAGTAAGTCCTCCGATATGCCTGGTTGCAATGCACAAACATATCTGTGCGCAAGTGCATCAGCTGATGCAATGTGTACATCATTGATTGACTTTGTCGACTTCAGTAATGATACGACTGGGTCGCCTGGCTTTATACAGTTGTGTTGTCGCTATACACACCTTGCAGTTCACTTGACACACTCAGCAGGCTGTTCAGCCTGCGTTGTTGCCACCCATTTACTTCTCATACCCGCTTATAACTCGCAGTATGCACACAAAAAGGCTTGATGTGTTCAAAGACGAAACTAATTAAATATTGTATTTATGTTTGTGTTCACATACATATGCTTTCTAAAAATAGACAGCGTCATCACGCTATGCAATGACTCAAGCGCAACACAGGCAATATGTACCATTGCTCTGAGGATTGACTTTAAATCACAGTTACTTAGCGGACAATTCCTTATGAAATTATTAAATTAGAGTTAAAATCTTGAACCACTGGTCATTCGGAGAACCATCGTGTGTCGAATCTGATCATTGGGTAGATCAGACGGTTATGTCATCATGTACTATACCTGTCTAACATGCTATTTGATTACGTTTGTGGATGAAAATTACCCTATAACCGAACACTTCGAGCTATACATACTGGTGTAACTTCCATGAATGCATGGGCGCCGTGGATATCTGAGCTAAGCGATCATATCAAGTGCTGAACGATATCTCTCAGATGTCTCTACATTCATATCATAATATTAGCGCTTTAACATTCCCAAATATAGGGACATGACTTGATATAATGACCAATAAGGGCTTGTCATCCGTTGCCAGGCATGCAATAGCATTATCATATATTATCAAACCATGTCCACCCTCGCATATTGTCCTCTGGTTAGTATAAAAACTGCCACTTGCTGAGTATAACCGAACCCTTCGACCTGTAGACAATGGTGTAACTTCCATGAAATTATAGGCGCCGTAAATATCTGAGCTAAACAATCATATCATGTGCTGACGATATCTCGCAGATGTCTCTCTACAATATTATAACATTATCGCTTTAACATTCCAAAGAGTGTGAACAAGGCTTGATATAATGCCCAATAAGACCTTGCCATCCGTTGCCAGGCTTGTAATGATATTGTCATATATTATCAAATAATGACCGCCCTCACATAATGTCCTCTAATAAAATATGGTACATTTCATGGATGACATTCATTCGGCAACAGGATGCCCTACTGCTATTTTTTTGAACTTGATATGTGTTTAAACTACTGGTATAGTGCGACAGTGAGATTTTCTAGCTAATAGGGATATTATTTCTTATTTCAATATGGGGTAAATTTATATGTTACATTCGCGTCAGAAGGTAAAGCTTGGTCAAAATCACGAAATGATGACAATCTCCACCTGAATTCATGCCGTGTTATGATTGTAAGCATGTATTAATCATACTAGTGTCTATTATGTCTTGAAATTGGCACATTCCAGTAATAAAATATACCAACTAATATAATGTACTGATGACAATCTCTACTGAATTCATATACCTTACATTTGCTAGCGCATATTAATCATTCTCACAGGATCAACTTATATACTGTACTGATGACAATCTCTACCTTAATTCATGTACCTTACAGTTGCTAGCGCATATTAGTCATACTCACAGGGCACATGTAGAGCTGTCCCGATGTACATCGATTTAGCACGTCAGATAGCCACATGAATTCGTAAAAGTATCCATTACGGCTTACAAATCGCAGTCAGGATTTATACAGTCATATAAAAAGCCGTTTCGGCATGGCCCGTTCCCACTAGTGAAACGACTAACTTTTATCCCTCACATTTGAGCTACGGACGCCTTCATAGTAGTCTTTATAGTCTGTCTACTTCAGAAATTGTATTTTGTAGTGTTCGACGGAGGGTGATTAAGCACTGCGGGGCGACTGTATCCAGTTTTATTCTCATAAGCTAATACTTTCGAGTAAACGAGTTTATTGGGAATAAGCGGAGTAATCAGGATGGCCAGAAGGTCCGAACCTCCAAGTAAGATATATACACCAGATGTCAGTTCGTGTTTGTGCATTCTTATCTCGGCAGCATTTATTATAAAATAAAAATACATATGGTGAAACTAGCAGTTGTTCCGGACGATGAGTATAATCACTTGCATATTCGGAGATGAATGTTTCTGGCAGCTCATTCAGTATCAATCCTTTCATCAAACAGGGACTTTGGTTTCAAAAGTTATAGTAAAGTAAATGATCACATTATAGAGGCTATCTGCAACTTTATGATCTATACTCTGATATCAAGGTGCAGAGTGTTAAGATATTCTATCCTATGACGGCCATATCAGACGCTCGTAGTCCTGTGTTTTCTTAACATACACTCTTGGTTAATTGTTCATACGAATTGCATACCTGTCCGACGATCCGATGACAACAGAAAATGCTGATATTTGTATACAGTGGCTGCTTGTTTGGTGCAATTTGTATGAAACTTGTATACTAAGCCACGTCCCGAAATATCCATAATTTTGTGGCATTGATTGCGCTATCGCTTTATGGTATGCGACACGTTTCACAAAACTGGTCTGACATTCCTGTTTTGATATAGTCGATTACCACCAGTCTCTCCGGGTTCACACAAAGCCGATGCAGCATCTAGTATGGTCCCTTTTTTATTGACTGGCTCCAATTGGCAAAAGAAGTTTCCAGAGTATACAGCTTATCAAACTCCCATACATCAGATGAATTAAATTGGACAAAGCTTTTCGTGACAAAAAAAATGGGAAAATCGTGCTCGTCCTTGATATCTAGTCGGGTTCTGACTATCAGAAGATATTGTCTCATATACAACCAAAGTTCGGTACACTAGAATGCAATATAGTGTCACAGAACTGCCACAGTGTCAAGTGCATGAGAACATCGTCATAGAATACTTTCGTGTTGACAATGTAATATTCCACAAGAAGAGATTAATCAAGAAAGATATTCCTCCTATGAATACATATGTTCTGACAAATATTCTCCTAGAAATACAGCTGCCCCAACTCTCATGCCAAACACGGAATGAACAATATTCCCACACGTCAGGGAGCTTGACCTCCACGTTCATTCTTAGGTACAATACGGCAGAACCCGTAACAGCAGGGTCACGTGCAAAACAAACTTTTCCTGGTGTGTCATTCTCGATATTATGCTCTGATAGGCGTCTCGAAGCAGTGCCTCGGAGTTCTCTATATTCACCGCCGAACATTCCCAAAGCTTTTTGTGATCACCGGCGAGCATTCTTTACGTTTTCGTCCCATGATGGCTCCATAATATGACATTATACCACCAGACTATAGTGGAGTATTCATTGTTTGCTGAACCTAGATGTAACCTTGTAAATCATTACCTTGACTTGGTGAGAATGGAGAAGTACTGTTTTCAGTACTGGTGTGACCAGGCCTCTTCACCTTCCACCTCCCGAAACGATCGGTAAGGCCTGCAATTACTTGCTCTCGTCGCCTATACAAAGTCCATATAGGATCCATAGTTTGCATCTTGAATTACCTTTTGATGAAACAGGCAGTATAAGCATGCACCGATAATTAATCTTCGGACAATATTTATGAACAATAACTATTCTACGAATAATTACAGACTGTGTATACACCTTACAATTCAATAGGCTATCTTGCACAAAAACACTGAAATGCACTACCTCGTACTCAGGGATACATTCACATAGCAGACCAAAGGTTTGTGATGTAAAGTGTGATCTAGACGTGTCAAGTGAGGGTCATATCAGAAGCCTTGGCTTTTCAACCGTCAGTTCTTTATCGCCATGACCAGAGTTTCGTTCGCTCGACCGAATATTTCGTATCAAGCATTCACCTTTTCCTGATGGAAATAAACAATGTAGGCAATTTAACCCAACTGGATTGGCGATATTTCTTTTACAATCCAGCTAAGTTGACCGATGCCTATTCTGTTCGCAGGGTATATCCGATGCGCTTAGTATGCAATAACTAACAGCAGTCAGTATATTGAGGTTGCCCTCTTTCGGACTGTAAACTGTATGGGGGTTTTATTCGGATTTACCAGCACATATTCAGTGCAGACCTCTACTGCTACTTTATGTATATAAAATTCGATGATCACACTATTTGTGCCTTATATGGATTAGACAAATAGATATGACATTCCAAACTGTACCAATACACAACATCTCTAATGTAGTCCGAAAATAAGCATTGTGCAAAACGCAACTACCCCATACCACTATAAATTCACATCCGGAATGAGACTGTATTGCTTAACGGTGTGTGTAGATTTTATCTCTCCAAGCTAAGCCTTGGAATTCACCAAAATGAGTCTTTAAATCGAGATTAAAAAAAATAGAGCATAAAGATTGCGGATACAAATGCTGCTCTACCCGACTTCTATAGATCATTTAAGGTTTACGGTGCCAATGACAGTAGTGTCAATAATTTACATATTTACTTGTATATGAAACAGTGTATTGTGCGTGTTATAGTGCATGCATGCATCTGACAAAAAAAATCTAGTGGATATTGTTGCAAGCAATTCAGCCTTTCATATTGAACCCTAACAGGAAAAATTCGGTAGCGATATTTTAACCATAATTTGGGATAAGAACCGAATGTCACCGCCTAGAACTTACTCGATATCAACAAGCCCCCAGTTGATCTCGAAGAGAATTGTAACAAAAGGTGAAATGAATATTTTGCGGATAATTCATAGGACTGAGTACTTGAGGGTGTCTAAAGTGACTATTACAATGTGACACCTACGCAGGAACTGTTTAAAACAAAATAAGGATGATGTCTGTGTGATTTTCATACCAGCATGCAATCGTTCAAATGCAAGAGAAATAGACATACAGATAGGCAAAACCTGGTAGTATGACTTTTCAAGCCGACATGGGCTAAAAGCCGAAGGACGCCGTCCGATAACTAAATCGAGACTATTCCGACACTAGTCCCAGTTGATCTCGAAGAGAATTGTAACAAAAGGTGAAACGAGTACTTTGCGGGTAATTCATAGGACTGAGTACTCGAGAGTGTCTAACAGTGACTTTTACAATGTGACACCTACGCAGAAACTGTTTGAAAACAAAATAAGGATGGTGTCTGTGTGATTTTCCTACCAACATGCAATCGTTCAAATGCAAGAGAAAGAGATCAAGCTTCCGACACAAAATAAGGATGGTGTCTGTGTGATTTTCCTACCAACATGCAATCGTTCAAATGCAAGAGAAAGAGATCAAGCTTCCGACACTAATCCCAGTCGATGCTGTCGAAGAGAATCAGAAGGAAAAAATGCGCAATGTATACCTATCGATAGGGATACTATTATTTATTTTAAAAATGACAAGTATGTATGTTACAATGTATGAACATATGGTATGGCTCTCATAGTCGCTGTAGTGGTTCAGGAAAGATTGATGGGAAGAAGTGGTCATTAAATTCCCGTTTGAAGCTTGGGCCAAGTAGGTCGACAATGGAAGATATGCGCTGAGTCGATTCGAGCCAGTGTTGACAAAACACTGTTACTATCGAATGTTCCATATATTCGATTGCTGACCTACTAAGTAGAAAACCCACCTCTGTGGTACGGATCGGGTCTGCGCCGTGTAGTGCCGCGGAATGGGTTAGTGCAGAGTATGAAAAACCGAAAAGGACCAGGTTATCCGTCATAATCCGGTCGAGGAGCGAGGATGGGAGTAAGCCAATGCCGCACCAGACCACAGATGAATTCGGTATGTGTTGGCTGGCCTGGATCGGAAGTGTCATAGGCGGAACCAACAAGCACGATGATTTGGTTTGAACCGAAATTTGGAAGTAGTATTTCAACAGTGTGACTTGCCGGGGTATGGGGAGCATCTGTTGATGTATCAGGGACGGGTGAGGGTATGGTGGTTCTTCAACATGCTGGAGAAAAGATACAAGGTGCTCGTGGAGGGTCCAGATACCGTGGAAGTCGTGGCACTCCTGTAATTGCTGAAGGAGGTTACCATGATGCGTCGAATCAGTTGTTGGATGCAGGTAAAGTGGCTGGTAGTGAACTTGTGGCTACCGGGGCAAACAGGGCAGAGACAGCCGTCGGTGCGGTAGTTGAGCAATGTAAACATGTACGTATTCGTTACAATCATAGCACCGAGTCGGATTGGTGTAGGACTCGAAACAGCGATTGAAGCTGTTGTGTCTGGCTGTGTCTCGGTTTGAGGTTGGCGGTTTACCCATAACCAGTTGGTAGTAGTATTGGCGCCGGGCTATTGCCGCGATCTCCTTGTTGGACCAACGTTTTGTTGAGTTCTTCCTGATGTTGTCACAGCGTCGGCGGAGGGCTACATGGTCGGGTGTACGCCCGCCCGTGGTCTTGTGTACAGTTTTCATGTGAGCATAGATACTGTACGGGAAGCGCAGTGATGGTTTGTCGTGGGCCCAGGCGGGTTGCGTCAAAGGGGTAAGTGGATTTATGCTGGCCATTGAGTCGAGTTGTATTCCCAGGCAACTTCCGAGATAATCCGCGAATGGTCGCGCGGGGAGCAGGCCGCAAAAGTGAAGTAAGTTTGTTTGATGTTTTGGGAACCGAGGGTATTTAGTGCCCGTGATGATGGCTGCTGCTTGGATGAGTGCTGAGTTAAAGCGTTCGAACAGGGGGTCCAACGCATCCTTCTTTATAGGCGGAGCCCAGGCAATAATGCTCAGCCCATATATAGCCGTGGATAGGATGAATGTTTTGAACATCACCAGTCGGTTGCGGGGGTGTAGAAATACGGCCTCCGGTCAGTCTAAAATATAAAGATCAATTGAGATAATACATTGGTTTTTATTTGTATTTTAAATAATTTAATACAAGCTCTTTTTCCAATATTTCCAAAGTGTTCTAAATTCAATTTGATGGCTCCAATGGCCTGAGTATTTGGTATGACTCATCTAATTGGATCTATTTGAGACATAAGTAGATGTAGGATATTATAAACTAAATTTTATAATCTCCGAACTACTGCTTATAGATTTTGGTCCTCCCGCCAATCTCCAAAATCCAATAAGTCTTTCTTTTTTTTTTTTAACTTTTCTTCAGATGGAACTTTATTTATATCAGCTAATGTATTAACGTGACGTACGTTATTTTGTCTATCTACAAATTAGGCATGTGGTCATGAACACTTAGTACTTCTAGTGAAAATTATTCAATAAAGAACAGCTAGAGGTACGCCCTGTGTGATCGAGGATATTTAGGCTCTTAACAAGAGGCAGTTCCGATCATTCTTACACAAGCTACCACTGTTAAATCCTAACTGACTAAATTGTATTTTAGTTTAATATAGTTTGAAACCTAGTAATTTCCATCGAAGTTTACAGGGGTGTCGCCAGCTGAAACCATGGAAACCTTAAGCGCGGAAAGAGGCAATACACAGTGACACTGCTGCAACCAGGGATTCCATATGTCTGGCGAGGTTGATTCCTGGTACTCTGTGAGAGTGTGGGAACCCCAAATATTTAGAGTGTTTCGGGTTGGTTTGTGTGGGCGCCATCTTCAAGGGAAGGTAACGTATGTTCCAAGTTGCGTCTGCAAGCGTTGGCGTGATAAGCTCACCATTTATACGGAGGGTTGGTGCCGCGTGTCGCAAGTCGGTAGATCATACTGGGGGTTTAATGACACACTGTTCGAGGTCAGATTTGCGTCTCCACGCATCAATGTCATCTAAGAAGGGCTGGAGCGAAACCGATCGAGTGACTTGGATCCGTATGTCATCGACAAATAAATAAGAACAGAGGATCTTGGGCCGAAATTGTGCTAGCGTGACAGCTAAGGAATCCATGTAGATAATAAAGAGCTGGGGACCGACGATTGAGCCTTGTAGGATGCCATTCGTTCTATGGAATAGAGACGAGAGCGTGCCGCGGTATGTCACTCGGGTAGGGACCCTCCCAAACAGCGCGCGGAGGCAGTTGATCCAGTTTTCGGGAATTCCAGCGTGATGCAGAAGTACCCATAGGCCTGGGAGAGCGACCTTGTCGTATGCCTTGGTTATGTCCAGATAGACGTCGTTCCACTCCTCTTCTGACTGTGTCTCAGGATCCATGGCGGCAAGTGCTTGGGTATGACAGGAGTACCATGATTTGAAGCCAGCTTGGATAGCATGGGTAGCAGAGCCGGGGTGGCTAGTAATCAGATTAAGAAAGCACTTTTCAAAGATGCGTCTGACTATTTGCGTAAGCGTGATGGGGCGGAAGTCGGCGGGGGAGGTGATATCTGCATCGGCTTTCTTTGGGTGCGCTGTCAGGAGGCTACAGTTTAGGGTTGCAGAGAAGGTACCCGCCTTCAGTAGCTCAATGAATGCTTCGGCAAGGAGTCTAATCAGTGGGCTATTGGCGTCGGGGCGTCTAATGTCCGGCGTTCGGGAGAGCGCTTCACTGCGGCCTACAGGAGAAGGATGTGGATTTCGTCGGGGCCAGGTCCCTTATTGGGATAGCGTAGTATTGCCTCGATTACATCGGCGGGGCATATGGTGAAAGTGACATCAGGAGAGGGTTCGGTATCCGGTGGAACCACGTACGGGTTTGTAGAGTTGAATAGGGCCTCAAAGTAGCCAGCGAGGGTAGCGCCTGTATCATCGGTACCCGGTATGCAGGGTTGGCGCGGAGACCGTCGTTGGTACGCAATATCTTTGAACATTTGAGCATTGCTTTGGGCGGTCAGACGTGGGCGGAACGAGTGGTTTGGCAGCCGCTGAACCCAGGGTCTGTTTAAGTCATAATAGAACCCTCCAAAGATTTGTGGGTTAGTGGCATAGCGCCAGATGCGGTCGAGGATCCGTAACAGCCCTTCCGCTGGTCTATGTGAAGTGAGATACGACCGTAGTAGGTTCTGATGCGTCCGGATTTCGGCTTGGAATAGTCACGCGCGGGATTTGTTGCGTAGGTGATACAGTCGATGGCGATGTCGGTTATATCCATGAGAGGGGAGGCGTTGGTCCGGAGGCGGCGGCATTGCTGGCATTTATTGGGGCCGATGTATTTGATTTGTGGGAAGTATCTGGAGATCGAGTCCAAAGGTGTGGTCACCACAGATACTGTAGTCCGTCAGCTTATAAGTTTGGAGAGAGGCGAGGGTGGTAGGTCGATGATACGCATGTTCTGTACCAGTTGAGCCGCCAGCATAGAGGTAGTCCAAGTGCCACGTATTACGCAGAGTAGTCTAAATCGTTTTCATACGTAGTCCGTGGGTTGTAGATGCGTGGCCATACTTACGGGGTTTGAAGTTGAAATCTCCCACACGACATCTGGTTGGAAACCGCCAATCTCAGGGGGATTCATGTATCGCCTGACGTCTTCTTCAGTAAGTGACTTGAGTGGAAAGTAGAACGCGGCCATATGAACGCCAAAGCACACAAAGAACACCACGTACGGTGAAGAGTGTACAAGTTAAAAATTTGATGGGTGGTGTTTGGAAAAGATACCAATACCACAGTGTGAAGGGTGTAAGATGTTATACCGTGTAATGTAATGTAGTATATGATAGCGTGTGTTCGAGCGTATACGATTAAGAAATGTGGTGTTATGCCAGGTTTCAACCACACGCATAACATCAACCTGACTTAAAATCGATATAACGTTCAAACACTTATCTGTATGTGCTGCGTTGTCCATGTTGAGTCCTTGTGGGTTAAAGAGCGTCATTTTCATTGGTTCTAACATTGCTCATCATCGGTCAATACTACTGGGCTCTCTTCTTTAACGATGTCAGCCATTTCTATATCATTGCCTGTCGTTGAAGAGTATGTCGTGGAAAGATGAGGCTGCGTATTGCTATCCATCGTGTCGGATGATTGTGTCGGGGAGACCGTTGGTATATGAAGTCATCCGGGTTTCGCACGCACTAATTCTTTAGCGTTTGCCGGGATTCGCGGGTTAGGTGAGAAGAGGTTTGCATCATGCTTTGCTTGGAAAGCCTTCTGGAGACGATCCGCGGTAGATTGGAAGATGTCTGCGTTAGTGGTGTTGACAAGTGGGCTCAGTAGTGCATCCGTGCTGTGGGCAAACCTTTTTGGCGCTCGTTCATGTGTGCAGGGTTTTTGGTGCTGAGATAGTGGATTAACGCTGCTTTCGTAGCGTCGGGATGTTGTTGGGAGCGAGGGTCGATGTTTTTATCAAGCTGCCATTTCCACGTAAGTGCTGCATGTCGTTTCACCTGGGCGACGCGTCGCTAGGAACACAAAGGCGGATGAAACTGGTGGAGCTTCCGCGGCCATTTGGCTGAGATACCGAATTAGACGGAAGACACCAGAGAAAGTGGTGGCGATTGAGGACTGGTTGGGCATGCCAGTATTTTTCAAATACTGATCGGGATGGGGGCTTGCCGTTTGTGAAAATTGCTCGGAAGTAGAGCCATACCGGAGTTATGTCATCCATTTCATGAAGAGTTTTGTCCGGCATCGGGCGGCCCACCACTTTCGTCAAAAGGTGTTCGGCTGGCGGCTGCGGTTGGGACTGAGAAGCTGATGTGGTCGTGCGTTTTTTAGGGCTCGGTTTTGCAGGTTTGTCCACTTTTGAGCTGGGAGGCTCACTGCTGCTATTGGGCGCCTGTGACCGCGGTATTTTTGCAGGCGGAGCAGGCGGGCTTGTGGAGCCATATCGGAAAGTGTTGGGTGTGTCTTTATCTATAGGTGCACGGGTTTGGTATTAAAGGTCCCGGAGTTCGGATTCAAGGTTGGTTGTTTTTGCACAGAGATTAGTGATTTCCATTGGTCATCAGTCAAAGGCTCCTTGGAGATGGGCCCAACATTGTTCGGGGTTGTTAGAGCCGGTCTTAAAATTCGATTCAGATTGGCCTGTACAGTACTGACCTGGGCAGAGAGGTTTGTGATCGATTTTTGTATGTCCAATTTCCATTGGTCATTGGGTAAGGAGTTGTTGGGGACGAACGTCTCAAGTAGGGATTCGGCCTGGCCCGACATTTTTTCGCGGATGTGGGACTGTGGGACTGTGGGGCTGTGGGTCCCTAGACTCCCTACTGGATTTTTTTTTTTTGATTGAAAATCCAAATTTCAAATCAACGTTTCGGTGGGGTCTGTGGGTTTTTTGAAAGTGGCATTCAGTTCTACGCTGGCGATCTACTGGTCACCGAGATTTATGTTTCGGATACGAAAATTTGAATCGAAAGTCCGTCGTGAAAAATAAATATGGGGAGGTTTATTTTATAACCTCTTAAGCCGATATGGGCTAAGCCGAAGGTCGCTGCCTAGGAACTAGATAGAGAACATTGAGCTTCCGACACTAAACCCAGTCGATAATGTCGAGTAGAATCAGAAGAAGAAAAGCGCAATGGATACTTTGCGGATATTTTGTACGACTAACTTATCTTTGCATGACTAACTTATCGATGGTGTCAAAATTCAAATTTACGACCCGGGACACTTGATAGTAGCTGTGATGAAATGCTCGAGGGTACAGTTTTGTATGACTATATTTATTTCAACATTGACAGTATGTACTTGCACTGACTAATAAAGATGATTATCCCTAATACATTCTTTTTGATGGACCATCTATATCGACATTCAAATAGATGTAATGATCAAGCTGGGGGTAAGTTATAATTTATTATTTTCGTATATCGAAAAATTTCTTGATTGAGAACAAAATATGATAGAGTATAAAATCTTGGGTAGTAGCATACTGATTCAAAGCACCATCTTTAATTTTCAATATAAACAAACGTTTACGACCTTACAATTGGTAGTAGTTGTGTCGTATATGTTAAATTGATTATAGAACCTTGCTTGTTGCTCGCCCATATCGATGTAACGACCATAATAAAAGTGGCTACATTTATTTAAACAGCGCTGTGCGGGTCATATATCACACATATTTGGTGCATAATGACTGAAGATCCAAAATCTGGTCATCACTATACTATACTTCCACTGTCGACTCACTTGGCCCAAGCTTCAAACGGGAATTTACTGACCAATTAATTCTTCCCATCAATCTTTCCTGAACCACTACAGCGACTATGAGAGCCATACCATATGTTCATATATTGTAACATACATACTTGTCATATTGAAATAAATTACATTATCCCTAAACTGTTTTTTTTTTTGCGCCCATCACACTATATCAGGTTTTGATTTTAAGATATTTTAGTTATTTTCTTCAGCTATATACATAGTGCTATATAAATTGGTAGTGTAAATACGTAGGCCGTTACAATATCCCAATGTGAAATGAAAGTACACATTGATATACAAACACGTTCAAATCTTGTAGACAGCAAGGCACGCAAGTTGATCTCGTCGATTATCCCTATACTATTTTTTTTTTTGCGCCCATCACACTATATCAGGTTATGATTTTAAGAGATTTCAGTTATTTTCTTCAGCTATATACATAGTGCTATATAAATTGGTAGTGTAAATACGTAGGCCGTTACAATATCCCAATGTGTAATGAAAGTACACATTGACATACAAACACGTTCAAATCCTGTAGACAGCAAGGCACGCAAGTTGATCTCATCGAAGAATATTATTGTAGTAAGTATACGCGAGATAACTGTATCTCAACGTTCTCCTCCTCAGGGAGGGGACGTTGTTCATTTATTAGTAATTATAAACAGTAATCCTAAAATGACTGACTCTTAAATGAGTCATTAGTCATGTGCTGTAAAACCAGCAAAACCCTAAAACCCAGGTTATCAGATTATTCTGATAAACTGTAAAACTTGTAATAAACCTAAAATAATCAAATAAATATAAGTACTTGTATTCTGACCACATTATAACAATTTTAGAGTGCACCGGTTTTGTAGTGATTTATGCTTTTACAGGTATAATATTTGAATCACACAGATATTCACATGCCATTATAGGCACATACTATCACGCTCTGATAAATTTCAATCTGTAGCATCGAGTGTATGTTTAGCTATAGTTATGTGACGGATCCATGTGGTAGCAGTGCGATTACAAGCTATAAATATTGATCTGCGGCTGAAAAAAAAATGCACCTTTATCTATTCAAACATAAACAATACTCACAAAAACATATCATCAAAAGATATGTCACTATATAATGTCAACACCGGCCCGAATAGACTCAGCGCATATCTTCCATTGTCGACTCACTTGGCCCAAGCTTCAAACGGGAATTTACTGACCACTTCTTCCCATCAATCTTTCCTGAACCACTACAGCGACTATGAGAGCCATACCATATGTTCATACATTGTAACATGCATACTTGTCATTTTTGAAATAAATAATATTATCCCTATATAAACACAAGGATATATGCATACTACTACGACTCATACAACTCTACAATGCGACTATACCTAGTAGTAAACCTGAAAGTAGTAACTATAAATTTTGAGTTTGAATACATACGTGTAATCAATTCCATTAGAATTTAGCTCATCGACATTCTCAACATGTGTTTCAACTAGAGTATTATTATCCAAGCTGAATGTTTTGATACTTCGATGCCATGTGAAGCATTTAATTTAGCGATTTTGGATTCGCTAAACGATTGAGACCCAAATAAATGTTTGCTGCTAAAGGTGTATATATAACCTTCAACCTTTCAGCTTGATATATCGGGGTATACAAATAGCTAGTGTAAATGCTTAGGTCGGTACAATATTCGAATATGAAACGAATGTAACTGGCATACAAGCCCACAATCAAATCATGTACATCATAAAACAAGTGGCATACTTACGTAAACAAAAAACAACAACAAACGGAATTGTCCGAAAAGGCAAATACGTTTTGGATGCGAACGCGGATACGAACAAGTATATATCACAAATACATAACTATTATACACAAACATGCAACATACCCAGGGATCAGACATCCAGGTATGTCTAGTCATTGCAATACACGAAGGCAAAGTGACAGATGCGCGTACTAAGAACTATAGATCAAATAAGCTATCGCACAATGACGTTCGAGATAAACGACTAACGCCACTGTAATACAACTTACGGAATAGTTGCAATCTATCATGATACTTGCTCATCCTCTCAAAGTACTCATAAAGCGTGCTGAAGCGATGTCAGATCTTGCATATACACTATATGCTTTCGATGCTATTCATATGAATTCTACTTCTGAATTCACAGAAGCTGCTCACATGTACTTCCATATTGACAAACTACATGTGATCCACATGCCACAAATTATAGCCAGGATGACGACCAAATATAGTCTTGATGTAAAGATATATTTCCAATAGTAAATATTAAGATATAAAGAATATCATGAATAAGGTGAATGTGGGGTATGTGGCAGCATAAAGCCAGTAGCAAGCGATCGACTTAACAATACAACAAGCGATTGAGGCGTACAAAAACCTACTCGGAAGGTCAAAACCAGTTCGGCTAGTCTAAAAAGGTTATGAACTCTATTGCCATCGAGGCCAAGTATTCCCCGACGCACATTCACGTCCAATATAAAAGGGCTATCGGCATTGTACTACAACATGGAATAGTCATGTTTGCTTATTGGGCACTGAAATGATTCGCTAGAGAACCATTCCCTACGAAAACCGACTTATGTGAACTTCGATGGAAATTACTAGGTTTCAAACTATATTAAACTAAAATACAATTTAGTCAGTTAGGATTTAGCAGTGGTAGCTTGTGTAAGAATGATCGGGACTGCCTCTTGTTAAGAGCCTAAATATACTCGATCACACAGGGCGTACCTCTAGCTGTTCTTTATTGAATAATTTTCACTAGAAGTACTAAGTGTTCATGACCACATGCCTAATTTGTAGATAGACATAATAGCGTAAGTCACGTTAATACATTAGCTGATATAAATAAAGTTCCATCTGAAGAAAAGTTAAAAAAAGAAAAAGACTTCTTGGATTTTGGAGATTGGCGGGAGGACCAAAATCTATAAGTAGTAGTTCGGAGATTATAAAATTTAGTTTATAATATCCTACATCTACTAATGTCTCAAATAGGTCCAAGTAGATGAGTCATACCAAATACTCAGGCTATTGGAGCCATCAAAGTGAATTTAGAACACTTTGGAAATATTGGAAAAAGAGCTTGTATTAAATTATTTAAAATACAAATAAAAACCAATGTATTATCTCAATTGATCTTGATATTTTAGACTGACCGGAGGCCGTATTTCTACATAGCCCCCAGTAGCTTTTAGAACTACGAACGTACGTTAAGATACGATCTAGTTGGTAAAGCGAAACCCAAAGTAAAAACGGTTTCGGTCATGACTTATCTAGTAAGTATGTGCCTATATGTACGAGTTCAAGACTCATGTTGTACTCTATGTCGTTTAGTATTTGGTCCAGTAACCATTTCCGATGTAGGCGCCTTACGTTTATTATTTGGTAAGGTAATAGCCAAAGGCTGTTCTTCATTAGTAGGTAAGTTTGAACAATTTTCTGCACTGTTGGTAAGCAGATCAGAAAGTTTAGTCACGTAGGAAGTAGGTGGCAAATAGGGAATTTCAGATCCGTCAGGGTTTGTAGTCACCTGAGGAAACCCTTTTCGTTTATCTCGTGTGTTCTTGTGTAAACGCTTATTCCATTTCTTATTAAAGATACGAAGAAAGTCGCGAGATTCACGAAATGCATCGGAGGTTAGCCAAGCTACTGTCCCATCCATGAAACGGGTCTTGTAGTAAGTGTAACCGTCTTCGGATGTTTTGTCAATTATATCTTTGACTTGTGACTCCATAACTGGTACATCAGAATCAAATGAGCGAGCAAATGAGAGTTCGGAGGTAGGGATACGGTGAGTGCCTAGATTAGTTGCGCTAGTACCATCAATGTTATTCACTTCGTAAGTATCACTCTTCTCATCATGGTGGGAAATAACAAAAGGTCCTATCGTCTTAGAAGAGAGTTCGGTAACGTTGGCGTTTCGATTTATAATGTTAACGTAATCGCCGACTTTGAAGTGAACAATGTTCTTAGTGTTATTCCATCGGTCATACGCTTTAAGTAGGACACGATTCTTGTGCTCGAGTAAACAGGGGTAAACAACGTTTTGCATATGCACATTTTTTTGTAGTCACGGGGTAACGTGTTTCTCGGACGCAGTTTTATCAAACGTTGCTTGTAATTCACTATACCGGCCAAAGAAATAGTGAAACGGGAGTGTTCCAGTTTGAGGATTCATGCAGTTATTCATTTGAGTCTGAACCCATTTCAAATGATAAGGCCACATATCCTCAACGTCGTCTAGTGCGGTACGCAAGAGTTTCTTAAGTTCTCTATGACGTGTCTCATTTGCACCCTGCGTTTGAGGTTTGTAAGGAACACCACGCCTATGGGTCATGCCTGATACGAGTATAAGTGCCTCCATTACGTCGGTACAAAACTCACTACCGTTATCAGAACATAGTACTCGGGGGAAACCGAAGTCATTAAAGACGTGATAGCATAATTCTGCCACTGTTTGTGGACGTTTGTTCGGTATTGCATAAAGCAAGTTATAGCCCGAAGCCACACATAAGAAATGACAGATATATACATCGCCAGTATGCTTGGATCGCGGGAGTTTAACCAAATCGACTATGACTCGGCGCATCGGTTGGTCTTCTGTCACACTTTTTAGGGGTGCCCAACCGTATCGCTTGATCTGGTTCTTTTCACAATCAGTACAGCGTCGGTATACTTCACGTATGGTTTCTTTCAGCGCCGGGTGATCAAGCCCTGCACGAATAGCCATTTTATAAGTATGCTCATATGCTCGATGCGTTAAATTATGTATAATTTTAACTCTACTTTCGAGCTCCTCTAAGTCAGTCAGATTCTGCGTAACGCTGGCTGGATGAACCATAGTCCTGTTGGAAAGGGCAACCTCAGTATCAGGAGGGGGGGTAGAGTCCTGAGATACATAATTGACAACATTGGATTGTTGAAATATCTTCTTCAGTTGTTTCGCAACCCCTGGCTGTTCTTTAAGCAGCGCTTTAAGTAGTTGAGTGCGAGCTTCAGGTTCTCTTAGAGTTTTGAGTCTTTGATCCATGGCCTTTGCTAGTTCCATGTTTTTACGATCTAATGCCGTTTCAATCGGCATTACCTCGACTGCAATCTTGTTGGGTGCATGTGTTGTACGAGTCTTGAGCTTTTGTTCAAACTCTTTAGACTCCTCTAGTTTAGCTAAGAATTCGGTTGAGGGTTCCCACTTAGTGGTACCTGCAGGACCGATGCGACAAACAATGGTGTGTTTCCAAGGCGTCTTCTTAATAGAATAGGATCCCTGATACAAGAACGTGTCGGTTTCACGGTCGACATAAATAGGTTCGTCTTGAATCATATTAATTAAATCACGTATCCATGGGTCGGAGTTACGTAAGGGACAACACAGCGTAATGGCAGATTTAGTAATATTAACATAATTTAACAACTGTGCGATAAGTTGACAAGGTGGGTTAGCCCACGCATTATGCTTTGATAAGTCAAGCTGAAATGCATCACCTTTAGGATGAGTCAACGACCTATATTCAGAAACCTGTTTGTTATGTTCTGCGGCGAACATATCAACAGTAAATGGACCCCATCGTGATTGAGCGAGGTTAAACCATTTCTTATTTAGCATCCAATCGGTTGCTAATAACTCCTTGACTGTTTTCTGGTAGTCGGGCACAAGTCGAGAGAGCATGTCAGGAAGATGGTTATGTATTCCTGGTATGTGTGTTATATTAAAAGCGAACTTGGCAATAATGTCATGCCAGCGGCTCACCAACTGAGTCAGGGTTCATATCTTTTAAGTATGTTAGAGACTTTTGATCACAGGCGACAGTAAAGTAACTTCCATAAAGGTAGTCTTTAAACTGTCTTAGCGCAGTAACTATAGCAAGGAGCTCTTGTTTAACGGTAGGGTAATTCCGTTGACTCTTAATATAACTCTTGCTAAAGAATTGTTTGTAGCGCGGTTTACCATTTATCGTTTGATAAAGCACTCCACCTACCGCTCGATCTGAAGCGTCGGTTGCTACTTGAAATGGGACACCATCCACAGGGTACTGCATGATGGGTGCGTCCATTACTTTACTTTTGACTAGTTTAAATGCATCATCACATTCTTTAGTCCGAAGCTTTCCCAAGGGTCCTTTGTGCAGCCGTAGGTGACTGAAAGGCTTTAAGTAATGAGAAAGATGCGGTACCGAATCCGAGAAGAAGTTAACAAACCCACACACAGAGTTCACATCTCTTCCAGTAACTGGTGTTGATAAATCCAACAGAAACTGTTTCTTGCCAGGATCAATTTCTACCCCTGCAGCAGATACTTTGTAGCCAAGTAAGTGTATAGTATCTTTAGCAAAAGAACACTTGTCTTCGTTAATCTTAAGTTTAGCATGATTAAGTCGCTTTTAAGACTTCTTTAATGGGTTTAGCATGTTCATGTGCTGTCTTTGTAAAGATAACTATATCATCTAAATAGACGGATACGTTATACGACAGGTCCGCAAATAGTTCCATCATAACTTGTTGGAAGAAAGAAGGTAACATGTGTAAGCCTTCAGGTGCACCTTTAAACTGGTACTTCTTACCTTGCCAAGTAAAGGAAAAGTATTTCCTATGAGGCTCATATATCTGTAGTTGATGGAATGCAGCTTTTAAGTCTATCTTGGAAAAGATAGTCGCACCCTCCATTTTGCGTAGTATCTCGCTTATCTTAGGTAAGGGAAAACTATGTTGCGGAATTAGTTTGTTGATTGGCGACAGGTCTAGTACTACTCTTGTTTTACTAAACGTTCCATCAGATTTATATTGATCGACCGCTAAGAGAGCTAAGTTAACTGGGGTTGCATCATAATTGATTTCAATTAGACCCTGTTTTAACCAATCTTCAATTTGGGTTTTGACAACGTCTTTGTGTCTCCAACTCACGTTGTTATGTGAAGGACACTTTAACTTAGAGAAGTCGACGTTTGTTAAGTCAAGTCTAACGTACCCATTAGAGAACTTGAACATACACCAGTCAGTTATTGCAATCTTCCTGTTTTGTATAATTAAGTCCATAATTATATCGGTGAAGTGCGGAATCATATCCGTTGCTTCACCTTCCGGAGGTTTAGGTATCTTTAACATATTATCATCTGACTGATCTTTATTCGGGTCTAGCCCATTAGGCAGACCAGTGAGTGTTATACCTAAACTGAGAAGATCAGTCATACCTATAATTAAATCGTATTTCTGAGACATGTCAGTAACGATTAGGTGAGTCTTCACTTCTCTTCTATCTGACAGCATTATGTGTGCATAGTCAATGGCTTGTTCGCAAGTAGTAACTTTGCCATTTCCCAAGATTAAATCAGTTGTTTCCTTATGGACAGCCATATCTGTAGCGTAAGCTACTCGGCGTGAGATAGCAGAGACTTCAGCCCCTGGATCAAATAGTGCCATAACTTTTTCTCCATTTACGAAAACTGTTTGAAAGAGATACGTTCATCTCCTTTGGTATAGATTTTATTGAACATTTTCTCATAATCTTGCTCTAGTGCGCACATATGGTACTGTCAGTGCTTAACTTGGACGTCCGGTAAGTCCTTGCAATCCTCTTTGTGCCAACCGTTAGTACCCTTGCAAATAGCACACTCTTTCATATAGTGTCCAAAATCTGGCTTGCCTGGTGCACACTTAACAGGGTCGTGTCTACCATTCCACTTGCCATTACGTTTTGTGAGATTGTAACCACACTTCTTGCAAGGCGCTCTCACCTTCTTTTCACCTTTCGGTTCGGTAGAAGTAGAGCCAGTACCCCCTCCAGTAGTAGTGCGAGGTTTCTTAGTACTACGCGCAGTGTTAGTCTCTACTGCGTTACGCTTAGTGGGCTGGGTGTAGCTCGTGGTACTAAGTACTCTAGTAGAGGGATTGGTATGCTTGTGAACTATCTTCTCAAAGACAGACCAAGGCATAGATCGCAAATCACCATAGGCGATGATGTCATCATTGACTTTCTTAAAGAGGTTAGCTCCCAGAGTCTCCATCATCTGACAAATTAATAAATATTCGCCAGTATAGGTGCGACCACCCATCCGAGTATTCATATGTGTCATATGAGCTAGAGCACCTCGAATAGTGGTATCGTTCGCAAAGAACTTGCAAGACTCTAGAAGTTCACGGTCACGTGCATCTTCAAAAAAGGTGTTAAGTATATTATCACGCAACTGGTGCCAGGGTAGGGCTTTCCAGTTGGGCTCATGGGCCTTCAAGATAGTTCGCCATTCACCTGACTCACAGAAATGAATAAAGGCATTCATCATCTGCTTATCCTTAAGGCTGGCAGACTCCTTAAGTTGGTCGAAGGCCTTCAGTGTCTCCACTGTACTCTCATTAGTAGAGAAATCGACCTCAGCCTGCGCGTTACCTAGCTGCTTTATAAAGCTTGGTTCTAAGCGTTCACGAGGCTCATGCTCAGTGCTACGGGCTGTTAGTGCCAAGATGGTGTCTATTTCCTTTTTCTTGTTATCGATTAGATAGCGAATGTTATCCGCTTTCCTATCGTCAAGGTCAGAGTCATTCAATAGACGGTCCTCAAGGACTTGCATACCAGAGCGTAATAGCCTGAGACGAGTATGTCTGGTTCTCACTTCCTCATCCTCGGGATTAGAGCGGGAACTCTCTAACGAGGTACTGGTGTAGCGATTGCCAAAATCGTGATTACCAGGGTTAGTTGGCAAATGAGGGTCGATATTACGAGGATGGTAAGCCTCATCGAGTTCCATACGATCATATCCTCTTGACAAGGATGGTCAATGGTAGCATCAGAGCTAAAGAGATTAAATTTTGAAATATTTCCTCTCTCACCAGTGGTAACTGGCTTAGTGGTACACGTACTGGCTGGTAATCCAGTAGGTCTCGGGTTCGAAACTGGGCCCGAATTTTTTTTTCTTCTTCTTCGGTATAGGAAGAATATCAGCCAAGTGGGACACGACAGAGGGTCCACACTGCTGCTGCTGCCGCTAGCTCCTTCAAGAGCGCTTCAGTGCGGTTCAATTGGCGTCGAGATTGAGAGGATCCAACCACTCGTTGTCGAGTTATGGCGTCCTCAACTTCGGCCCCAAGATTTGAGCTGGATGGAATGGCTTCTCCATCGATGGCGAAACCGAAATTTTCGGACAGGTCCAATACTTCCTTTTCACTCCGGATTTGTGCTGGAGTGTCCTTTAGATGTGGAGTTATAATGTCCCCGACATTCGTATCCACGAATTTTCCAGCCTTTCGACGTTTATCCCCAATATTTGACGGCACGTGGTCAGGGGGCAAGCTGGGGTCCTGAGCTTCACTCCTAGGTGATACACGGACGCTGGCGAGCCTTTCCGCGGTAGTAGATACCTCTTCTTCCAAGGCTTTAGGATCCGACGAGTCATCCTCAGAATAATCCTCTGTACCAACCTCAGAATTGGCTTCCCCAACAGTTTCCTCGGCAGGCTCAACTCCAGACAGGCTAGGTGTTTCCACAGGGACCTCAGGAACCTTGGCAGGCTTAGCAGGCTTAGAGCTAGCGGCTCCCTTGCCTTTAGAAGTACCCTTAGCCATAGTATTTGCTGGATAGTAAATCGATGTTAGACAGTCTAGAAGCAGTACACTACTGTAACTACTAATTAACTGAAAAATATGTAAACTTCGATGGAAATTACTAGGTTTCAAACTATATTAAACTAAAATACAATTTAGTCAGTTAGGATTTAGCAGTGGTAGCTTGTGTAAGAATGATCGAGACTGCCGCTTGTTAAGAGCCTAAATATCCTCGATCACACAGGGCGTACCTCTAGCTGTTCTTTATTGAATAATTTTCACTAGAAGTACTAAGTGTTCATGACCACATGCCTAATTTGTAGATAGACATAATAGCGTAAGTCACGTTAATACATTAGCTGATATAAATAAAGTTCCATCTGAAGAAAAGTTAAAAAAAAGAAAAAGACTTATTGGATTTTGGAGATTGGCGGGAGGACCAAAATCTATAAGTAGTAGTTCGGAGATTATAAAATTTAGTTTATAATATCCTACATCTACTAATGTCTCAAATAGGTCCAAGTAGATGAGTCATACCAAATACTCAGGCTATTGGAGCCATCAAAGTGAATTTAGAACACTTTGGAAATATTGGAAAAAGAGCTCGTATTAAATTATTTAAAATACAAATAAAAACCAATGTATTATCTCAATTGATCTTGATATTTTAGACTGACCGGAGGCCGTATTTCTACACTTAACTGTAGTTGCTTCAATGGCTGCTATCAATAAACTTCAGCATTCTATCGAAGTATCTACAAAGTGTTCTGAAGTGGCGCCAGATCTTGTATATACACTACATGCTTTCGATACTATTCATATGAGGTCCATTTCTAAATCTACATAAGCTACTCGCCTGGACTTCCATATCGACAAACTCATGTGGTTCGCTTCCCACAAGTTATATCCAGGCCGACGACTAAATAGAATCTTCCTGTATACATGTATTTCCAATAATATATATGAAAATAAGAATAATAGCATGAACAAGGCGAATGTAGGGTATGTAGCAGTATAAAGGCAGCAGCTAGCGACCGATCGACCAACACAATAAGTAGTCGAGAGGTACTAATATAATCGGAGGTTGATAATCAACTCATCTGGTCTATTGAATTTATGTAGTCTGCTTTTCTCTCTCTTTTGTTTGATATCCTCCTGTGACATGGGACATCATCGACTGAGCAGTAGCTTAACGTGCTTCAGTTTCACTTACTCTCATAGGTACAAATATTTTAATTGAAACAGTCCATTAAAAGATGCCAATCTCAATACAACTTATCGGAAAGTTAAGCAAGATGATACACAAACAGTACGCTATCGCCAGACAAATTCGACTATCACTACACACAGTAGGTGACCTACATATAAGTATATTGGATCTGTTGGCCCTAATTGATCTCAAAATACTATTATTACGAGAAGGCTGACCTACAATACAATGAGAAAACTTTGAAAGAACATAAAAAAATATGACTGATGCATTTCATACCTGTAGCTACTATCGCGCAACATAATTCGCATATGAACACTTTACTGTCCATGTATAAAGAATATCGAATGACGGTAACAGTATGAAAATATGCCCATCTATTTGATCAACCAAAACCCGCGCACACTACTCGTACAGAAACCGCAGGTGGTATTGAATAGTAGAGAATCAAAGTTGATGACTTACGTTCTTTGCGCATGATATTAATATGGACTGGTGGCTGATAGCTCATGGTATCATACCAGAAGCTTGTTCTCTTGTGTTGCTTTAGGGCCTATTCGTATCGCATCGGAAAATCCATCTGGTTATCCGGTTGAAGACTTTCAATCGGACACAAATAAGGGATAATATATATATTTCAATTTGGGTTATTACTATGTCTATATGCACACAGTGTGAGCCAAACGTTAAACATCCTTTTGTCTTGGACATCCAATTACTCATAAGCTGGAACAAATGGAAGTTATTCCCCATAGAATAGAGGGCGCAAGATGTGAACTGGTTCAACAACGCTTACCACTTACTTGGGTAAACAGGTCTTTCAACTACTTGGTATAACGATAATAGCCGAACATATATGTTCTTTAGACATGCAAATAATTTGAAGCTAAAAATTATATTATTCTCAAAAAGGCGAACTCACCGTAAAATGCATATACTACGGATTATATAAATTATGAATGTAGAAAAAAAAAGCCCTTGCCCAGAGTCGAACTGGATATCTCTTCATTACAAGTGAAGCGCTGCACCGGTTAGCTTCAAAGGAATTTGAAAAGTTTGAAAACTAATATATTAAAATACAAGAACAATATAAAAAAACACAAATACACATACAAGCATAGCCTTCTGAAAATTAAACAGAAGGCTATGCTTTTAGGGTTCACAAGGTGCTAAGCACATTAGCGGTCTTATTCTTGTGAATCAATACACAAAGGTGTAGCGATTCACATGTAAATAGAGAGAAACGTTATACGCAACTAAGGCGATATTTTTTAAAAGATATAAAGTTACTTGTATGTTACTTGTATGTACCCTGAAAATTTCTTTGTAGAGCATAAAAGCCAATGCCCAGAGTCGAACTGGGTATCTCTTCATTACTAGTGAAGCGCTGCACCGGTTAGCTTCATCGGATATGGTTCCCTTTTGAAAAGTTAACATATCAAGACTAAAATAATAGCTTTTTAATATTTAAACGCATATGTTGTTTATTCTCAGTTCGCTCATACTATTTATGGGCTCAAGAGTCGAGGATACTATAGCCCTCTAAAGAGACAGACATATGGTCCGATGGAGTTAGATATTGAAACGCGACTTTAAAAAAAATGGTCGTTTTCGAATAAGGAAGTACACACGTATGTCAGCAAGCCGGTATATCTGATTCGGTGCAGCGCATCGCTTCGCCTCACCTATAATAAACACAATGAACCGCTCGTATTTTCTTATTTTATTGTTAATCAGGAAATTTATAATTCGCTACGATCACCCTTTACTGAGTTTTTTTCTCGCCCGCGTTGGTTGCCTTAGGACCAGCAAGGGCATCTGCCGCGAGCTTATCTTTCGCTAAACTGATCATAACATCCAACTCTTCGTCGACGTACTTGCATAGTTTCCACTGTAGCTCGGAATGGGCAAAAGGGTGTCATTCTTATAAGTAATGCTCTAGTACGGTACAGGACGTGTTATGCAAAGTTAATCAATAGGCTAGTCACACGTGCGATACAACAAAATGGAATATCCATCGTTGACTTGGTGCATGCGGAGATGAATACGTATACGTCTGCGCGATATGTGTTCATGCTTTGGGTGGCGAGTGTTTACTCTACTCTGCAAACTAAATGGTGCGAAAGATTCAGTCACTTACCCCGTCTACTCCAGTACCGATGTCGACAGTGGCTGCGGTACGTAACATTCCATAGTATGACCAGATGGCGAATCCAAGTCCAACTGTAGCGAGACAAGATGAAATAGAACAAAAGACTATGAACATCTCGGAAGGATTGAAGTCACCACATAGGTCGGGAACAACCCGTCTATTGGAGGGTTTAAGTTGTCCGAAGGAGGAAGCTGTATTCCTAAAATCGAGAAAGACAACTATATCATCACCCAATGCATGAGTTGCCACACACATAGAGAAATATACTCTATGATTACATGAGAATAAAACACATTTCCGGAGCCTTGAGGGTCTACCTACCCATGCAAAATGACACACGCAGGAAGTAACCTGAACTGCGCCTGCTCTAGCTTGATGATGGTCGATTCTCGCAATGATGCGAAGAATCATTGTTCACATTGTCATCCACCGTATGGTGAAGATCACAGGCAATTAAAGGTAACTACAGGTAATTACAGTACTTAGCGTGCGCAGATAAAACACACACATATACTTGACATTCTGACTGTGCATGTATTCGTATGCTGTGACCAATGCTAACAGAGTTTACATTCGTCCCTGGCTGTAGTCGAAACTCAACACACCTGTGGGTGGAGGGGGTACCACACCGAGCCCGTACACAACGGGAACGCCGGTCATCAGCATGGGAATATTGGGCCCAGCAACTACACAGGAGATAGAAAGCACATGAAAACATGAGTGTAAGAAGACAACGGAGTGCCGAACGGGGAAGCGTGTAGTAAGCGAGCATACAGTGTCTACGCCTCTATGCCATGTATTGTGCAGTATGATATCTTGAGTCACACAAGCGACGGGAATGATTGTACTAGACAAGGCAATGTGGTTGAGTGTACTAAACGAACGACATGCTAGTCCATAGAGCGGGATTCAGAACCAGAGAACATACCATTGGTGCATACGTAAGAGATGTACTGGTTCGTGAATCTCATCACGCGCTGTTGGAAACTAGCACTGGCGCGTGCCAGAAGTAAGGCCGATCGGTAGGCGAGTGTCTGTTCGGGTGACCTGTGACGAGAGAAACACACAAAGGACATACCACGTGAGCACAAAGGCAGCTAGAGAGGTAACACACGAAGACTGGCGTAAGAGAAGGGAGGAGAAGGAGAGGGGATGGTGGATGTACTGCATCGTAAAGCAATCGCCTCTACTTACGCAAAGCAAGCACAAACACACACACACACACACAATCACACTCTCTTTATCTCTCTATACACACGCACCGTTTAATCGCCAGCATATTCTTTCGGATGATCTTGAGTCGTTCAATGGGATCTGCTTCATCAATCGGCGACGTAGTGATCACAAAGCCAAACATATTGCGCAGGATGTAGTCTGCATCGTAGTCGTCGGGGGTGCGCACATTCACCGGAGAAGCCAGGTGCAGCGGCCGCAGTTGGTCTGCCGTCCACTGGTCCCCGTCTAAGAGATACCTGAGTGTTGCAGCACATTGTGTGCAGACAGGGAGGAGAGGATGTGAGAGTTTGAGAGTGTGAGAGATGTCTTTGATTAACATGGGGAGATGTACACCCGAGTGTGTGTTGTACACATAAAAGACATGAGTAATTCACACTGCCTTCTGTGGAGGTGAGTGGTTTAATATAAGTCGATCGTGTGAAGGATATGTCTGCTTGTTGCGTCACAGTGCGTGGACATGACGGGTGAAGTGCCGAGTGTGTATATGGCACCGGTAAGTCGCATTGGCATTGGATCACATGTTGGTGTCTGGGTGTGTAGGACAACTTCAGAGATCTTACTTCATTGCATGGAAGAATGCGTGATCAGAGTATGCGAGTTGGAGGACTGAAGCTTGCTGTGAGTACAGTGTAAACGAGCGCATCAAGGTGTCTTTCCTTTTGGCTATCATATACTAGTATAGCTTGCATGATATTACTTACATGATGTTAGTATAGCTTGCATGATATGTGCGGTAGTGAAGGCAACTGATACCTTCGCAGTGCTCCGCTGATGGCCGTTGTCATGACATCGTTGACCGTGCCCTCGAACGCTTTCCCGACGAGCTGAAGAACGCAGAGACATACAATGGGAATACGGTACAACGGAACAAAAGAAAGTGAGACACACAATGGGAATACAGTACAACAGATCAAAAGAAAGTGAGATGTCAAGCCAATGTCTACCAATCACTAACTGATTGTGTTATTCCGCAGTGGGATATTCATCGGTAGTGTGCAATAGAAACAGTACAAGTGGAGATGCTCGCACATCGCTTTCTGACGGTCTTGGTTATATGGTACAGATGGTGTTTGAGTACAGAGAACTCGTCCCTTTCAACTCAATATATGTATATATATATATATATATATATACAGAGTACAGCGAACTCTTCCCTTTCAACTCAATATATATATATATATATATACAGAGTTCTCTTCCCTTTTAACTCAATATATAAATATATAAATATATAAATATATATATATATATATATATATATATATACATTTATAGATACATATACATGTATATATATATATATATACATATGATATACATGTATATATATATACATATACATACATGTATATATATATATATATATATACACATATACATATACATACATACATAAATATAGATACATACATACATACATACATATATATATATATTCTTGTATACGGCAACATGGCTTTGCATGCAACTAGAGAGTCGTGTGCTTTGCCATTAACTACCTGTCGTATACCCAGTCTCATTTCTGAAGCTACTTCCCAAGTCACTGAGCTATAAAAAAAGTAAGCCCATCACCCACCACTCAGTAATCGATATACACACACCAGCAACAGATAAAAAACACAGTCTCGAAACCAAACCAAACCAATCCAACTCAACAACCGGAACACACTTGGTCACATGAGTCATGGATGAGTCATGGATGGAGCATTCAATTGACCAATTACCAATTGCTAGTGGCACATACACACACACCTTAACGTCGGCCACAGCGGTAGTTTTAGTCCACGCATGACTTCGTTCACCCACCAACGGGTTTTTGAGTTGTGTCTTGAGCTCTGATTGGTAATCAGGGACGTCCGAGAATAGATGAGAAAGATATACACACGCACACACCTTATAAGGCTCTAAGTCTACTCAAATGGTTTCACCATAGCACAAATAGGGCAGAGATGAAGAACATATGCTGGACGTCAAGTGTATTCTATCAAGTGACTACCATAAACGGCGTAACACTAACACAAGAGCATGAACCACATGTACGAGATAAGCTCACCCGCGTACTCTACCAGGTAACTACGACGAAGACAAATAACTCTACCCACCAAACTGAACTTTCCTCGTACTCTACCAGGTAACTACGACGAAAACAAATAGCTCTACTCACCAAACTGTAATTTCCTCGTACTCTACTTAGTAACCACGACCTAAATGAAGCACTCCACACACCAAACTGAACTTCCTCTACGTACTCCACCACCGGTCCACAACAACTGCAACGCACTACACACGATCCCCCCCCCACACACACCAGGAGAGGCGAAGGACATGACGTATTTGAGATTGACGGTGATGAAACCCCACAGATAGTACAGCGCCAGCAAAAGTGTCCCCCAGAAACGCTCGAGCGCACCCGAGATACCACGGTTGTGGTTCACGGGCTTCTTCAGGTAGGTCATGGCTTGCAGTTTCGTCAGCTCAGGTGTGGGATCGGTCATGGTCGACAGCTGCGTGGATGGGAGGGTGTGTAGGCATGGGTAGGTGAGTGTCACGTACGGGGGTACAGGGACTCGGTGGTATAGATCCGATATCCCTACAGGGTAGTCTATTTGGACGCATGTGGGTGGTATCTATAATCTACTTGAACGTGGGTGGCTACTGATCTATAGAGATGGCTCAGCTTGCCACGAGGATTGCGATTTAAACTAAGTTTTTACAACGGTAATAGTATGACAGTTGAAGGGAAGGTCCGAGTGCCCCCATACTGGACGGTCACGACAAGACCGCGTGATGTATTTGAACGGGCCTGGCTTGCGGTAGAAACTTTGGTACGCAAGAGACTACTGGCATTCGATACACACAGCCAATGCAAAGAGATTACTGTAGTGGCACAGTGTTTGCGACATGCGGATATATAGATACCTACACACAGCCACGTACATGTTAAATTTTATTGGGGTGTGGAGGTAGTAGAACGGGGTTACTGTAGTGGCGCAGTGTCTGTGGCATATGGATATATAGATACCGACACACAGCCACGTACATGCTAGATTTTAATGGGGTGTGGAGGTAGTAGAACGGGGTTACTGTAGTGGCGCAGTGTCTGCGACATACATATAGAGATATACACACAGCCACGTACATGTTTGATGTTAATGGGGTGTGGAGGTAGTAGAACGTGGTTACTGTAGTGGCGCAGTGTCTGCGGCATATGGATATATAGATACCTACACACAGCCACGTACATGCTAGATTTAATGCGGTGTAGAGGTAGTAGAACGGGGTTTCTATAGTGGCACAGTGTCTGCGACATACGGATATATAGATACCTACACACAGCCACGTACATGTTAGATGTTATTGGGATATGGAGGTAGTAGAACGGGGCTACTGTAGTGGCGCAGTGTCTCCGGCATATGAATATATAGGTACCTACACACAGCCACGTACATGTTTGATGTTAATGGGGTGTGGAGGTATTAGAACGGGGTTACTATAGTGGCACAGTGTCTGCGACATACGGAAATATAGATACCTACACACATGAAGGTAGTAGAACGGGGTCACGCATGAGTGTATGACGAGTGAGGTTTGGTTTCGAATACTCAGAAGACAACGCTTATACGAGGTTGGGTTTGTGTACCAGGTACTACGAACGTGCAGAGGAACTCAGCTACGTGAAGGAAGGACTAGACGAATAAACACTCGCAAAGACCCAACGCAAAAACCCATCAGATCAGATGTACAGCCAGCTCAACAGCAAAGACACACAGCGAACCACACCGCTTGAGCAGGTGTTCTATGAATCAGAATATGCACTACACTGGCTGCGTATCATAGGCACTAGGTCACCCTATACACACCACTTGAACAGGAGTTCTATGAATCAGTATATGCACTACACTGGCTGTGTACCCCATATACACTTGAGCAGGTGTTCTATGAATCAGATATGCATTACACTGGCTGCGTATCATATGAGCATATGAAACCATAAACCAAACATGTACAAGATGAGACTATGCGAGTCGCATGAGACATACACAGAACGTGATACACAAGAGGAATGTAGCAAGGTTGTACTTTTGGCGTGTGGCTATATATAGTCGGCGCTTGAGACCAAAGTACTTGGGCACATATACGGCAACGATGGACTTACCATGATGGAAAGAGAGGCTCCATCCGCTATGCAGTGGTGTGTCTGCAGATTAGATGGGTAGAGTTTATAGGGAGTTGATAAACCGCGTTAGAAGTCAAAGAACGGGGATAGGTAGTCCAGGTGAGACCAAGAGCACGAACGGCTTAGAGTGAGAAAACGTTATACTTTAAGTAGTATCAATAGTAGAACGGTTTAGAGTGAGATAGCGTTATAATTTGTATTATCAAAGTAGTATCAATAGTAGAACGGTTTAGAGTGAGATAGCGTTATACTTTATATTATCGAAGTAGTGTAATAGCTGACAAGATTCTGATTAGATCACCTCATTACCTAAAACTGATATAGTCGAAGTGTTCATGAAAGCTCTGTAGCACGCAAATCAGTAAGGATATGAGCAAGTCCTTCGACAAGTGGACGAAACAAGTAAAAGTTTGTGGAAGAAAATTATCTCTTTCCCCCCCCCACGGGTAAAATGAATTGTTTGTAGTGATTTAGAATAGCGAAGCAAGTATGCATGCAATGGTGAGATGTGTAGACATGTAGTATAATACCGCACCTACAACGCATGTACAGGACCATCACAACCTGTGGACTGTAGAATACAGTGGGAGTGGGCACCTTTGCCTACGGAAGTCATACCCACCCTACCCCACCCTTCTCTCGATACATTTCAAGTTGTTTGTAACGTCTTAACAGCCCTGTCTATTCATAGCCAGTCGGTATACTCTGCTCAGCACCTCAAACGCATTGCGGTCCTTTATCCCTAAGCCAGCTACCCTCTCTGACTCCCCAAATATGGGAGTGTAGGAGGGTCACCAAGGAAGACCCACATATGGCCCCCATAATAAGAACATTAAGACCCACATATGGGCCCCATAATAAGAACATTAAGACCCACATATGGCCCCCCATAATAAGAACATTAAGACCCACATATGGGCCCCATAATAAGAACATTAAGACCCACATATGGGCCCCATAATAAGAACATTAAGACCCACATATGGGCCCCATGATAAGAACATCAAGACCCACATATGGGCCCCATAGTAAGAACATTAAGACCCACATATGGGCCCCATAATAAGAACATTAAGACCCACATATGAGCCCCATAATAGGAACATTAAGACCCACATATGGGCCCCACAATAAGAACATTAAGACCCACATATGAGCCCCATAATAAGAACATTAAGACCCACAAATGGGCCCTATAATAAGAACATTAAGACCCACATATGGGCCCCATAATAAGAACATTAAGACCCACATATGGGCCCCATGATAAGAACATTAAGACCCACACATGGGCCCTATATAAAGAGTACTTACCTTGAACACTAGCACTGATCTCCCCTGTGAATAGTTCTTCAGTAGATAGATGGTCCACAGTGGCTTGGTCATATCAAAGGGCTCCATGCTGAGCCCGTTCAAGAACGCCGCCAGCTTACGCTCGCACTCCTCAATGTCTGTGCTGGTCGAGTTGTCCCTAGAGGTACGAGGGGATGGCATGGATATGTGTTACTTTGGAAACAACCTGGTGACTACGTCTACCTATCATTCGAGTCTAGACGACGTCCACCTACTATTCGAGTCTAGACTACGTCCACCTACCATTAGAGTCTATCCTCTATCTCCCGCACGAGTAAACGAGTAAGTCCTGTTGATTATCGCTATCCCGTATTATGTGAAATGAACGCATACTATCTGATTACGGCTCGGATCGGACATGCTCCAACTCGGTGGAACACTCACAAACAACACAGACGGCCAATCTTGCCTGATTAAACGACACATCTATTCACTAGGACTTTATACTTAGGGCCACAATTGTCCAGATGTCATTGATAAAAAAAACGGCCAATCTTGCCTGATTCAACAACACATCTATTCGCCAGGACTTTATATTTAGGACCACAATTGTCCAGATGAAATCATGTCCATTTTGCGAATGAAATTACACAGCTACATACATGGTGTAAAGGTCCTTTTCGAAATCAAGCTCTCTGACGTGATCAGCGATATCAATTGCGATGGGAGCGTAGACCTCGAAGTCAACGACTCGGCAACGCAGCCGTTCAAAAGCCTGGGCGTAGTACAGAGGCGGTCTATGTGAGTGTACTTTAGATATGATGTATTGGATGGGAACAGAGACGGTCTATGTGAGTGTACTTAAGATATGATGTATTGGATGGGAACAGAGACGGTCTATGTGAGTGTACTTTAGATATGAAGTATTGGATGGGAGCAGAGACGGTCTATGTGAGTGTACTTTAGATATGATGTATAGGATCAGAGACGGTCTATGTGAGTGTACTTTAGATATGATGTTTTGGATGGGAACAGAGGCGGTCTATGTGAGTGTACTTTAGATATGATGTATTAGATGGGAATATGAATACAAGCACGTGGATAGAACGCAGTGGCGTATATAAAGGCTATCAGCAATGCTGGAGAGGTATTAGATCGTTATAAAATACCAATAGATGCGGCACGGTCGCGATTCACTCCAATATACGGTTGAAAGTACATGCTACATGTTTGTTAGTACATAGATACATACATATATACATACATACAAACACATATATACATATATACATAGATACATACATATATATTTACATACATGTATATATATATACATATAGTACATATGAAGTATATAAGGGTACATAGGCGCATTGGTGTGGACAACAGCATGTAAATTCGTAATTGACGAGCTTGAACACACAAAGACCAATACCTGCTTGTACACGCCATACAAACTATGGCCGCCATGTGTGGTATATTGTCCACATACTTTAACCCACATTCAGAAGTACGTGCAGGTGTGCATAGGAACAGATCACTTGACACTGTGCGACAAGTGCCGGCATTGCGGATCAAGCCCAACAGTAATTAAAGCCAAATAGATATGCAGAGCTCTTCAGTTAAGGTCAATCATACATTGAGCACCCACACGGCCATGAGCAGCCTAACGACCTTAAACAGTAGACCATACATCACACAATGAGACTTGTTCGTAGACTCAGCTCAGGGGCATATACAGGTTTAGTAGGAGCACGGTGCCTAATGACTACCTACAGTAGACCATACAACACAAAATGAGACTTGTTCGGGGGCACATACAGGCTTAGTAAGAGCACGGTGCCTGATGACTACTTACAGTAGACCATATAACACAAAAGGAGACTTGTTCGTAGACTCAGCTCAGGGGTATATACAGGTTTAGTAAGAGCACGGTGCCTAATGACTACCTACAGTAGACCATACAACAAAATGAGACTTGTTCGGGGGCACATACAGGTTTAGTAAGAACACGGTCCACTAAAGCCTTGCAGAAGTTGTTGTAGTCGAGATTCCTCTCCATAACCATGAACCCCAGAGGGTATGAGGGATTGGTGTCTGTCTGAGACATCAGTGTCGCCTGGCACCAGTATGTAGTAATAAGTGGTTGAGTGAGTGATGTGAAGTGAGTAGTGTACTGTGAGCCAGAATGTAGTAATAAGTGGTTGAGTGAGTGATGTGAAGTGAGTAGTGTACTATGAGCCAGTGTGTAGTAATAAGTGGTTGAGTGAGTGATGTGAAGTGAGTAGTGTACTGTGAGACAGTGTGTAGTAATAAGTGGTTGGTTGAGTGAGTGATGTGAAGTGAGTAGTGTACTGTGAGCCAATGTGTAGTACTAAGTGGTTGAGTGAGTGATGTGAAGTGAGTAGTGTACTGTGAGCCAGTGTGTAGTGTACTATCGTTCGGTATACACGGTGATATTCTATTCGACCCATGAGTGGGATTATGTAGACCTATCTCACAAGTAAGGTACGTATGTAAGGACACGGTCAAAGGTGAAATGGGTTACCTTTCGGACGACGTTACAGCCCAAGCAAAAACAACAACAATCACAATAGACTGAATGTATCAGATGGGCTACAAATGCGTATCAGTGCAATATACAAGCTGCCAGGACTACAGATAAATTCTTATCGTAGAGTAAAATCGGCACACAATCCACAGGTCTACTATATGCCGAATGCGATTTAATATACGTGTCACCGTATCATACTAGGAAGGTGCGTATGACAGCTGATGCCTCAATTCAGGGTATAACTATAAGATAGGAATGCATCTAGAGCGTGCATGAGGAAATCTGGATAGACGGGCTCAAATTAAGAAGGAATCAACTTCCAAGTTTGGGGCGTAGCTACAAAGAGAGACAAATGACATATTCTCAAAGTCGATGCTAGACCGTCCTTAATACTCGAGTATCACAGCTAAAAATACGGATGAAAACACATCACCTGATATTTACACACACGGAGCAGATACACACACAAGCCATGCAAATTAGAGATTTATCATGATTACATGATCTCCGAATATACTCAGTAATGAAAGTGGATATGATCGCTACCTGTCCCATTAGAGTCATCCTTCGACCCGCTGGCTTATGAATTTGAGCTGAGTCCGTCATGGTGCTGAATGTCTGGTGTGTGGTGGCTTTGGGGCAGTGTAGGGTCTTGTTTGGGCTATTGAGGTTGTTTACGTTTTAACAAGTATGTATTGAAGGTTATGGCAGAAACTTCGACTCGATGGCGGAAACGTGTAAATCAGCACGTTGTGTATTATATAAACTATACTCCTGCTCTCTCTCTCATTCCTGGCGGGCTGGCATCATGATATATATCAACCTGCAAGGATATAATAGCGAGCTCAGAGTATAGGCTTTTTGGTGCACAATCGAAACCCTCTAGAGAGACGCCCATTGGCTCACCGATTCCCCCGTTTACAAAAATCTGAAATTTTGATTATAGTAATATACACAACTGAGCCGTGAGCGGCTGAGCACATCAGAACTCTCTACTCTCTAGTAGTAGAGAGAGGATTCCGAGATTCGTATCATAGTAGGGTTTCAGGGTTTAGCTCGATTTAGCAGTTCGGGTGCACTACTATTACTATTTGGAGGCATGTGTCAGAAACTCAAAAATGAGAGTTATCATTTTTTATTTATATCATTTGTTTAGTACATAATAAGTATAATATTTTCAAAAAAAGCTGTAGACTGTAGAGTACTGTAGACTGTAGAGACTCTCTCAGAGACTCAGAGTACGAGAGAGTGTATCTAGTATTTAGACTATTCTCGCTAAAAGAGAAAGTAGAGAGAGTAGAGAGAGAGTAGAGACACACACACACACAAATATATATATATATATATATATGTGTCTATAAAATATATATATATATATATATATATATAATATATATATATATATATATATATATATATATGTATATATATATATATATATATATATATATATATATATATATATATATATATATATATATATATATATATATATATGCATATATGCATACATATATATATACATGCATATATATGCATATGTATGTATGTATATATGCATATGTATATGTATACATATATATATATATGTATATGTTTGTTTCATTTTTTAAGAAGGCCATGATATATATGTTTATGGATAGAAACACACGCCACAATCAATCACACATACATACATATATACATACATACCTACATACATACACACGCATACATACGCACGCACGCATATATATATATATACCCCACACCCACACCCCACAATCCACACCCACGCGCATATATATATATATATATATATATATACATACATATATATGTGTATATTACAATATCAATATCTATATTGTCGTATATATATATATGTGCTGTATAGTTCCATAGCCTTCTAAATTATACAATTATATAATATAATATGCATAAAGATATATATAAGTATATATATCATATCATCATACATATATGCATATATATATATATATATATATATATATAATACACAAACACAAACACACGCACAGATATATATACATACATATACATATATATATATATATATATATATATATATATATATATATAATATATAATTTATGATTTATACATGCACACACACACGCATGCACACATATACATGTATAATATAATGAAACATAGCCGTATACATACTGTCACACATGCACACACATACATTACACATAATACCATATATATATATATATATATATACAAAACATATCACGGACACAAATACACACATCATCATCAACACATTATAATATATATGTATAACATACTTATATATATATATATGGTTAGGGTAAAAGAATGTATGCACTTGCATCACGCATCACATATCATTATATATATATTATTATATATTTATATATTATACTACATACATACATACATACATGTATATTACATGTACATTATATATATATTTATTATTATATACTATTACATACATACATGTAATATTATAATATATATATATATATAATATATATATATATATATAATGCATATGCATACAAACATACATACAGGACAGAGACATACATATATATACGTATATATATATATATATATAGATATAATGATTATATAAATAAATAAAATACCTACATTTTACATACACACACACATAATGCATATATATATATACAACAAAATTCACACACACAAAACACACACACACATATATGTGCATTACATACATTATTATATATATATATATTTTTATAAGTTCATATATATGTATGTACACATGCACACAACAAAAGGCAACACGCATATATATATGTATATTTATACACACAGACACATACGTACATATATATATATATATATATATATACATCCATAGGTACGCGTACAAGCACACACACACACACACAATGCATATATATATAATATTTAATATATAATATACATACACATATATATATATATATATATCTATATATTCATATAAATGTGTGAGACACAAAACACACACACGCATGTATATATATATATATTTTATCGATTATATATATATATATATATATCCATCCATGTGTTTTTAAAAAAATAGTTATATATATATATATATATATATATATATATATATATATATATATATTAATATTATTTACATTTACATACATACATACACACGCACACACGCACACGCACGCACACATCATCATATATATATGTGCACACATTATACAGATATAGACATACATATTTTAAATATATTTATATATACACGACATAATGCATGTGTTGCGCACAACACACATACAGACGCACAGACAAACACACACACCTATATATATATATATATATATATATACATATATATATATATGTGCATATTATATATACATACATACACATGCACACACATATATATATATATATATATATATATATATACATACATATATATATATATATATATATATATAAATAAATATACATATATATTTATATATATATATATATATATATATATATATATATGCATATATATAAAACACGTACAGACACACAAACCACAATACACACAGACACACACTCTCACACAAACCTACACAAAAACATACAAACAAACACGCACTGACGAATACACACACACACGGTCTATCATCACACACATATATATATATTTATATATAAAAACATATACAATACACACACACAATATATATATATATATATATATATATATATATATATACATACATGTGTGTGTGTGTGTGTGTGTGATATATGTATGCGCGCGCGCACACACATACACAAACACAGATACACACATATATTTATATATATATAAATATACATATTATACACATATAAATAGATATATGTAAATATATGCACAACACACACACGCACACACACACGCACATACACACACAACACATACAACACACACACGCAAGGGTCCCTCATTAAGACGAAAGAAATAAGATCGCAACCCTCTAGAAGACACGATTTGATACATTGTTGAAGCGAAGATACCTTCCGACAACAGTTGCTTAAGGTTAGTTTCTTGATTGTTGTTTTTTTTTTGGGCTAGATGACCTTTCCGCTTTGTTGATGCGGTGATAGTAGTACAACGATGCTACGCATAACAAAGGTTGCATTGTGGGACAGCTACAGTGCATGTGAGCTCGTGCTCTGACATCGCTCACGACCTAGTTGGCTACAATTAGTAACTAATCATCCGCTGCCCACGATAACTAACTAATCATCCGCTGCCCATATATAATATACGGCCAATACGGTTGGTACATTCGTTATTGATCTTGCTGAGGGTTGGTCATGTTGAATCCAATGGCAGGTTTCTGCGGAGTTGTTCTTATCCTCTCTCGATACACCCACAACACTCACACAGCCTGCTCATAACTTTCGTGTCGAATATGAATCCACATCCTCCCACGTCCAGGGTACATATTCGGCCGTAGTGTTGGGCTCGGCATGCACAGGACACAGTGTAATGGAGGGGTCTATGGAGCCTTCTAGCAGGTACTGGTTCAGGACGGCCTGACACTTACTCGCGTCCTCACGTGCGTAGCCAACCGCTGCCTCGGCCATACAATGGCCTATAGTAAATCAAACGTTCGCAAGGGATTGGTGAATGCTCAAGTGCTTCTGCAAATAACAACACGCATACTCGAATACGTACACACGACCACATGAGCATTACACGCATACTCGAACACGTACACACGACCAACATACCATCTCCCTGGAATGTGATGAGCTGGCCGTTGGGGAAAGCATTACTCAGACTTGCAGACCATTTGTAATTGGTAGCGGAGTCGTAGAGATTACCCACCACCAGGACCGGTATATCGGGATCTCCCAGCCGTACGGGTCGGGGCATACTCTGAGACCCAGACAAGGCCAGCTGATACCACAAGGCTTCGAACTGGCCCCCTAGAGGATACAGGCGAGCCCTGATAGTGGTTGTGAAGGAACAAGCAATGCAACAAGTGAGTAGCATATTAAGATGGCAGAATGGGGTTCTCATAGTCGTAGTAGAACAAGCAGAAGTAGATAAGGTGTTGACAGGAGATACGTGCCTTCGCTCTATCTCACCAAACATCGCTGGAGGACCGAGCCGGCTAGTATAATCAGAACCATGGATATTGGAAACGGCACCCACCTCGCCAACATCACACCACAATCCACGGTTGTCCACCGGTCTGTACGCCACAACCTCGTCGATTGCTGCCTGGTCGTGCTTGGAGATACCGGCTATCACGCTCAATAAATGGTAGTAGGCTACCGAGTACCTTATATGCTCCTTGACATAGTTGTAAAACACGGTTTCCATCAAGGTCTTTCCATCACTGGATGAATAAACCCCGCGTTTCACATTATCGAGTACATCTATGAACATTTTCTGAGAATCTGGTCCAGCGGGACACCCTTGTTGTTTATCACACAGCCTAAGAACACGTGTGAGCACGCCCTCATAAGCCTGGGCAGTCCCCTCACTAAATGCCGACGCATCAACAGTAGACAGGACCGGCCCCAAACAAAGAATACGACCTGCGTGTGCAGGGAAAAGGGTCGCGTATGTGGCACCCACTAAAGTTCCATAAGAAAATCCCATGATGCTGAGTTGTTTGGCTCCGATGCTTCGACGTAAAAGATCTAAGTCGAAGGCGAAGTCTCGTGTGCTCGTGTAATCGAGAAAGTTCTTACCATTGGGATAGTGATATTTAGGATCGTTGTACATTTCCTTTTGAACTGCTGTGCGATTTGCAATAGCGGCAAGTACCTGTTCAGTATCCGACAGGTTCGAAGGGAAACATACCATGCTGTTCACACTAGGTCGGCTGTCTTGAACCCCTCGCTGGTCTATACCGATTATGTCGTAGCTGGCCAACAATCTACTATCCATTCGCGGCGCGCCGTAGAACTCGATAGTGCCGTTGATAAATATGTTTATACACTCTTTACCACTGCTAGGCCCACCACAGTGTAGCAGCATCGGCCCGAGAGGTGCTGGTTGTACATCAGCCAGACGCGCAACAATGGGAAGTGACACCGTCGGACACAGCTTGTTTGAGCTGTCCTGCACAAGCTTTGCTACATGGTCTTGCGTCGATTGCGTACGTTGCATTGCTTGATGGGCACAGTGAGTATCATCATGATCCAAAGGAGTGTCCAGAAAACCTTTCAACCATCTTCCAGGACCCATGCCAGTCCTGTTACGAAATGGGGCCCCGGACAAGCGTACATTGGCGGAGGGATGCACGATGCTGCTGGAAGACTCTAACTCAGAGCTGTAAAGCTGTATGGCATGGCCACCAGATATAAGCAACGCACTTACTAAGCATATGTGTAAACATAGGATCGACATTCTAGGGGTTGTCACTGACAGACCTGCATGTGAATACAAGAAGAACACTTATGATGTGACATCTGCATACAAGTATTTTAGCCATTTGGCTTTTCGCATTTATATATGTTAGCTCTCTCCGTGAGTCGGTGGAAATGGTGTAGTTGGGGAGATGAGTCATGGCTCATGAGTGACGACTCCCATGACTGATGATAATTCGGACGTTATTTTATGGGAAGACAATACTTCACAGTTCATAAATACTTCATCGAGAGAGTTCACAACTTCACGCGGTCTTCACCACTTCACCGGTACTCTGCCCCTGGTCCTAAAAATATATATGGTGCTGTTTTGTTTTAAAAATATTTTACAAAACAAAACAAAACAATTCTACATATGTATGTAGCCTTCTGAAATTTGAACATTTCTATGCAATATATATATATATATATATATTTGTGTTCTATTTTAGGATCGAGGCTCGAGTCCTGAGTAATGACTCTCGACTCTCGTATCAAAGAGCAGCGCAGAGGCAACTTGGCAAGGTCCTTTTTATTTATTTTGCTGAATACTGATTCTTCATCTCTTTACTTTTTAAGAAAAAATGGACTACGTACAGTATTGCAGTTTTTCGGTCTGTTGCCGTTTATATATATTTTTATATGATATATTCTTTTTGCTCATGAAAGCTATATTTTTGGATTTTGAATCTGTCGACGATTTTCATAACAATCTCACAATTGTCTGCTTTTTAGAGGGCTATGGCTGTGACACAGCGTCCAGGATGACAGCGTGGCAGTGACGGGACTGACGGTATGGCGCCTGACAGCCGACACTTGACGTCTGCTGATGGGTACGGTTAATGACTTGACAGTTGATGCCGACGGACCCCCGGCGCAAACAAAAGCCACAGAAATCATCTTTTGTTGTGTGAAACCGTGAACACTGAATTGTGAAGACAGAACTTCAAGTGAAGTTGTGGTGACACAGAATCCCGTGTATCGAGCATAAAAAAATAATTTGTTTCTATGTGTTGTGATTGGATAATTTTAGTATATGTGTTAATCTATTAGTGAACGTCGAACGGGCATAGTATACTATGTATATTACTATCTGTTCAAAGAAAAAAAAACCGTTTAGAGGCTCAGACTCGCACAGTCTCAGATTGTTTTTTATAAATAGAGGCTAGAGGGCAGAGAGCCAGGGACTTGAAGACTATGGTTTGAAATTGAAAATTGAAATTTTTATGTCTTATTGGTTTTTTTCAGGGGGTTTTTCTTTTTTTTTCTAATTGATACTTCCGACAATATATGATGTTTTGAAAAAACAACAACAATAATAATATTATCGAACCCCCACTCTCCTCCTGTGGTCTTAAGTCTCTCAGAGAGCGCAACGCTGCACGGGCCACGAGCCTCGTCACGGCACTGGTCTTTTATTTTGATATAAAAACATTACCAATATGTTTTTAATTGCACTGATTGGCAGTGCTGGCCAGCAGCCGGTAAAAAATACTCAAAATGTTCAAAAAATACATAAAATGGTGCGAGAAATGTTCGTATTGGCCCTATTCTTTCCTCCCGAAAAAAGAATCGGAAAGGCCCATTTTTGTCTTCTCGCGGCCGTAACCAAACAACATCTATGACTCGTGCCGGTGCGTGTGTGTGTGAGCGGGGACATGTAAATATGTGCAATCAACAAGAGAGAACGATCGTAAATATATATATAGCCAGGCACTCTTAGATGTATCAAACTTAAATATACACTACTTCAACTCTTGTGTGGTGTGCCGATAGTATCTATTACAGTATGAGCAGACGATTCTCCACAGAGAAGGGAATGGATGTCCCTAACATCGAGGTGGACAGTGAGAATGTGGAGTACACAGAGGAGCACATTACGGCTAAGTACCTGTACACTAAAAACCAGGTCAAAGTCGAGGAAAACACTGTCAAGGTCACCCCTGGCTTCCACAAATACACGTTCCAGACGGAGCGTAAGGTTGGTAAGACCGGAGTTATGCTTATCGGTCTCGGTGGTAACAATGGTTCCACTGTAACTGCAGCTATCCTAGCCAACAAGCACAATGTCTGTTGGAACGGGCGTACTGGAAAGCTCGAGCCCAACTACTTCGGATCACTTACACAGGCGTCTACCATCCGTCTCGGTAGCACAAACGACGGAGAGGAGATACATGTGCCATTCAACTCGCTTCTACCCATGGCCCATCCCAATGATTTTGTGGTCGGTGGATGGGATATCAACGGCGCTAATCTTGCTGACGCGACCGACCGTGCCGCTGTGTTGGACTATGACTTGCGCCAGAAGTTGCGCCCCGAGTTAGAGAAGATTACACCTATGCCCTCCATTTACTACCCCGACTTCATCGCCGCCAACCAGGCTGATCGTGCTGATAATGTGCTTTCAACTGGCTCTAAACAGAAGGATTTGGAGAAGATTAGATCCGACATCAAGGAGTTCAAGTCGAAACACGATTTGGACACCGTTGTTGTGTTGTGGACAGCCAACACTGAGCGTTTCACAGACGTGGAGCCTGGACTGAACATGACCGCTGACGAGATCCTAAACTCTGTAAAGGAGAATAAAGACGAGGTATCTCCCAGTAATATCTTTGCAATTGCCTCCATCCTGGAAGGTTGCCCGTACATTAATGGATCTCCCCAGAACACTCTGGTGCCTGGAGTTATTGAGCTATCCGAGAAGCACAATGTGTTCATCGGGGGCGATGATTTCAAGTCAGGTCAAACCAAGATGAAGTCTGTGCTGATGGACTTCCTGGTGTCTGCTGGTATCAAGGTCGAGGCTATTGCTTCATACAATCACTTGGGTAACAATGACGGTAAGAACCTCAACGCTCCTGCGCAGTTCCGATCTAAAGAGATCTCCAAGTCGAATGTGGTGGACGATATGGTGGCCATGAACAGCATCTTGTACAAGGAAGGAGAGCACCCTGATCACGTGGTTGTTATCAAGTATATCCCCACTGTAGGTGACTCCAAGCGCGCTCTAGACGAGTACACTTCGCGTATCTTCATGAACGGTATGAACACTATCGTCATGCACAACACATGTGAGGATTCTCTTCTGGCCACCCCACTGATCATTGATCTAGTATGTATGACCGAGCTTATGACCAGAATCAAGTACAAGACTTCAGACTCACCAGACTGGCAGAGTTTCAAGCCTGTGCTGAGTGTACTGTCGTACATGCTCAAGGCCCCTCTAGTACCCAAGGGCACTCCAGTAGTCAATGCACTCATGAAACAGCAACGTTGTGCCACGAATATCCTTATGGCGTGTATTGGTCTCAACCCCGATCACGATATGTTGCTTGAGCATAAGACAAACCTTCCTGGTACCGTCAGCCGAGAGGAGCTGTAAACAGTTTAATGAATCGACGAACTTGGAACGTTTCTGGTGATAATCGAGTTGAACTTGTGTATATAGAGGAATCAATCTAGTCAATAAAATTGGATAGCATTTTACGGGCAGACGGGCCCTTGCTTTGAGTGATATACACAGCACTTAATTTTGTATATGGTGTTTCAATCACACTAGCATATATATATATATATATATATATATATATATATATATATATATATATATATATATATATATATATATATATATATATATATATACATATATACATGATATATTATATATATATATATATATATATATATATATATATATATTATATTATATATACATGTATATATGCATATACACATACATACATACACACATACATGCACACACACACACATATGCCATGTAATGCCATGTATATAATATGCATATGCATAATGTATACATTATGCACACATATATAAAATATATATATGCATACATACATATATACATATATATATATATACATGTATATGTATATATATATATAATATAATAATATATATGGTTATATACATAATATAATGTATATATAATAATAATATATTACATATATAATAATATATATATATGCACACACACACATGCACACACGTCATCACACATCATATATATATATTATAATATATATATAATATATATATATATATATATATATATATATATATATATATATATATATATATATATATATATGTATATTATATATATATATATATGTATAGAAGATATTTATCTATATACCGATGCACTTCATGTATACGTATGTATATATGAAAAATACAATAGTCACATATGATTCTATTTGTAGTTTGTTTTCCGGGAGAAAGCCCTCAACGCAAACAGATGCAGTTGCGGTGTTTTTTCGACTTTATATACAAGGATTTGTATCGTTGTGTATGTCGCTCGAAGAATATGCAATCCTTGGGCCATGTTATGTCTTTATCAACAGGTCGCCTAGCTCATCTTTTCCAAAGTCCTTTACTTTGTGGCCTCTGCTTTGTATGGATTATCGACTGCACCTCCGTTGGTACAAAATCGTATGTGAGACACTGGAATGTGTTGACTGAAAATATTTTTATATAGTTGGAAACATAGTAACACCGTTTGTGCATGTGCGCACATACTTGTTCATAATCATAAGCAGAACTGATGGTCTTATCGATAGAGGAGTTGATAGACCGCTTGCCATACTCGCCGAAGTGTAGGCATAAATGTGATCTCAAAAGTGCCTAGACAACAGGGTTGAATGTTGCTTTAACAGTCCGGATGTGCGTCAGCATCAAATGCTACCCACGACCCAATACGCCATCAGAACTCGTGTACAATAAACTTCTTAAGGGCCGTGTTTTCAAAACATAGGAGATGCTTGTACATAAATGGGATGTAGTACAAATTACGGCGATGTCGTGAACTTGGAAAGCTCATCAGAAGTCCATGCCAAGCAAACATTGAATTTTGTATTAGCGTAGGCACCACCTTGCGAAGTTTGTATTCTTGGTCGCGAAATGCATCATAACGGGGAAATACGTATTTGTCCGTTACTAAACGATTTTTTTGACAATCAGTTACTAGCCTGACATGCACAATACGAATGATATAAACTAAATACAGTTTGAACATTTTTTTTAGTCGCAGATGGTGGCAGGAGTGTCGCCGATTGCCGCTTAGGAGTGATAACTATCATTGTTTTTTAATTCATAATCTATTACTTACTCTATTTCTACACAAGCACCCATGACGAATCTTGACCTGATTCCTCGCTGATTATATACAATGTCCAGCAGAAACCACATTGAAAAAGTGATTACAGCGCGCCATCAGTGGTGCCCATTTATATATGACTAACTATTGCTTTAAGAGGTTCCTTTAGGCAGAGGGAGCTGCAAGTAGATGGAAGGAGAAATTGTGTTATATGTTTGAAATGGGATCATATAAATGAACAATAGGGATAAAGGTGTATATACGCTAGTACACAAATTCAATATTTGTATAAAATTATAAAAATATATAACAATATATATATACATACATATATACACATACATTACACATGAAGTATCAAGGGGCTAGCAAGTCGAAGTTTTATACAGATCACAGAACAAAAAATATCCACACCCGATTCTTTAGGAAATATATGGCCCAGATGCCACCGACAATTGATTAGTCAAGCTACAGAACGATGCTAAACTCCATACGACTTCTGCAAGACAAACATAGGCCACACAACACCAGATAAACTGAATAGATCACAAGATAAACATCACTGCACGCAATGTTTCACGCAAACGATAGGCTACATACCACCAAGCACGGTTCCTTTTCTTGCCACAGGCAATTGCACTTTAGATATTTTCTCGTCAGCGACCACTTCGGCATCCACCATACCATCCCCGTTGGCCAATGCTACCTCTTTCTGGTCTCTTTTCTTATTCTTTTGTCTAAGCTTTTTCTTCGAGAAGGTAACATTTGACTTGGGGTTCGTGATACGCTGGCGTTTCTGTGTTGCCGTGAGTGTCTTGGTGATCGCAGTCACTTCCGACCGGCCTTTGGGCACGTGGTTCTTTAACAGCGACTTTTTGCGTCGATTTTGTCCGGGAGCTGGCATATTGGCTTTGTTATTAGTATACTAGGTATTTTTGATAAGTGTAGACTATAAATAGTCTATCAGATATAGTACTATAGAGTTGACTGTGATAGGTATTATGTGGCTATCAAGTGAGGATGTACTACTCACAAATGCGGCAGGAATAGGTGTAGCAATCGGCAAAGGTAAATATTTCGCTGCGACACCTCATGAATTTGATAAATTTTATAAGGTACACGTGTTTCTTGACTTTCTTCCGTATGCTTTTCCGTACATAATTATTTCTAATTTAAAAAAAATATATTTTGTTGCGATAGGTAGTAGTACAGGTATATTTTAAACAACGAATATAACGTCGTTTTAGTCGAAAAAGTGGTATTGTTATGAAAAATCATTGATAGATAAAATAGTTTGAGGTGATAGTATGCTTGGTTGTAAGGAAAATCTGTATCATTAAACCATTCACCGTTCATCTATATTTGATAGCCTATTTTTAGAATCCGAATCTCAGGACGTTTCGACTCTGTACGATGCAACAGTAGCCAATGGAAAGTCCTGTTGCAAAGTTTGCTCTATGATGAGGACCAATTATATACTTTACATATGACCACAGTTCCTCTGCCTCAAGCCCATTTTTGGATATTGTGTAGTTTTAAATATTTGTTCTTGATTTAATATGGACGATGGACATCTTGTGTGTGTATTGAACTATTGACTGTTGTGAAGAGTGTGCCAACATGGTGTTTACTTTTCAAATCTGATTTCAGTTCTGCCGCAACCGAGGCTCCGGCGGTCCTCATCGAGTCAATACCCGCGTGAGTCGTGAAATCGGAGAACCTCAGAGGGGGATAAAAAAACTATTTGAAGTAAATAAATATAAACTTGCCGTATGTATTGATCAAGCTCTCAGTCACTCTTTACACATACAATACACAGAACAACTATACCGCTTCTACAGTCATGAGTTTCACCGCTGTCGAGTCCGGTATGTATTTGTCTCTACTGAAGTCACGGGTCTCTCTCAATTTAATCATATGCATGTAAAATAATCACCAAGACGAGCAATATTGTATTGCAAGGGCCTTGTACAGTCATACAGACCCCTTTCGTGTTCAGATCCTCTTCTATTGTGACATATGTATGTTCTGGTATGTCTTTATAGGTAGTAGCTGTAGAGCTCTGATTTTCCCATAGCGTACATTTTGCTGCTTTCCGGTTTACGACTCGAATGGCATTAAGTTGTGTGCACACTATTTACGTGTAGATTATAGACCGAGAGCTACACTGAACTATCACTGTGTGGTTCACCACTTTTGCACGGTCACACACACACAGTCATATAACCGTCATCCCGCGCATCCTTGCGTATATTATTTGATCCTACGATAAGTTTTCAAAATAGTGTTGGTAGCAGCGGATATGTCTGTTGTATACATTTGCCTTAGTTACCTCGGATGACGTTGGGTTTGATTTGCATATATATGTACTTTTTTGCTTATATTTGTACTTTTCTCTCTATCTCTCTCTCTGTCACACGTACACACACACACACACACACACACACACACACACACACACACACACACATATATATATATATATTTATATTTACAAACATTATATATATATATATATATATATATATATATATATATATATATATATATATATATATATATATATATATATATATATATATATATATATTTATATTTTTTACAACACACACTATATATATATATATATATATATATATATATATATTTACAACATACACTATATATATATATATATATATATACTTGCATGTCTTGTATATGTACTTAGATTGCATATGCTATCTATGTTCTGTCGACGAGTCATCTTAGTCCTCTCAATACCTGCAGCACTATGCTTTTATACGGGCCTGTTTTGAAAGAAAAAAAATCACGATTTCTCTGTCCGTCCCTAATGCTGTGAACATGTTGCTATTAGTGTTTTCTTCTCTCCATGGTCACCACACACACTCGGATACCGAGTCTACCATACTATACATGCCGCTTATTTTTACAACTTCTCCTCCTTTATACTCTTACCCGTATAGGGTCACCCTACACCCCCGAATACCGTGTGTACTACAAGAATGCCGATGGCAAGCTGATCAACCCATGGCACGATATCCCTCTCAAGTCGGCTGGAGGCAACTTCAACATGATCTGTGAGATTCCCAGGTACACCAACGCCAAGATGGAGGTATGTGAGAACTCCCGCGTGGTATCATTGAATTCGGTGTCGGAGATCACTTTTGTGCCCTTGTGCAATGGTTTGTGCACCAGTTGACCTTGTTTTAACTGATGAGGGTCTGGGCTATTGCGGTGAGAGTACACCGTGTTTGTGATTGATGCCTATAAGTTTGTTCGCTGAAATTATAGATGAAAGAGTCGTATACATTAACCTGCCCCTTTCGGTGCTTTGTCAGTGCAGTGTGACATGTATATTGACCTGGGGTGCCCCAAAGTTTGTATTGTGGTGATAGCATCTGTAGACTACTATCTACTACTCAACTGTTGCTGTGTTGGAATACATTTACTGTCAGCACATCTATATGCAATGTTATCAATTATAATACACCCTGGTCTTCTTGAAATACCAAAAATTGGCATTTGGGGTTTTTTTTGTTTGTTTCGACTCTCATTGCTAAATCGAATGGTCAATTTTTTTAACGTATAGATCGCCACCAAGGAGACTCTAGGCCCAATCAAGCAGGACGTGAAGAAAGGAAACATCCGTTTCGTCGTAAACCCATTCCCCCACCACGGATACATCTGGAACTACGGTGCTTTCCCTCAGGTATATATATATTAAAGCGTGTTCAAGGTGAATGGTACCTTTGATGAGTTTCTGTCTTCGAGGTATATATTAAAGCGTGCTCAAGGTGAATGGTACCTTTAGAGTTTCTGTATGCGAAAATGTTAATTGGGCATGCGTATTTGGTGCTGGCTAGGCCCTCTTTTCTGGATTTCTGTTACATTTCACATTTATTTGGCCACGTCGGCTGTACTGTTTCATAACGTGTCTTTGATACACATAGTTCTCAAAATCGGGCGTTCCTTTACGACCCACAACACTTCAAGTTCATTGCATGTTGTCCCGGATATTATATTTATAGCTCGTTACCTACTCGTCTCTATAAATAGACCTGGGAGGACGATGAGCACGTCGACCCCCGCACAGAGGCCAAGGGTGACAACGATCCTCTGGACGTCTGTGAGATTGGTCAGCAGATTGCCACCCGTGGTGAGGTGTACGAGGTCAAAATCCTTGGGCTTCTGGCCATGATTGATGATGGTAGGTAGATGCTGGATGGGTGTGTGTGGGGGGGTAGGGTTTGATGATGGTAAGTAGATGGTGGATGGTTGTGGGGGGTAGGGTTTGATGATGGATGGGTGTGGTGGGTAGGGTTTGATGATGGTAGGTAGATGATGGATGAGTGTGGTGAGTAGGGTAATACAGTTTTGCTGTATACGCACTCGGATTGTCCGATGCACCTGGTCTTTGGTATTAGGGGCTTCAAAGTAAACAAGGTGCAAACACTTAGAAGTTCGGCACATGTTCGCACCTAAGTGTGTGTGTTATACATCTCAAGCTATTCTTATACATCCATCACCATTCGCACACTTGGAAGTTCGGTACATGTTCGTACCTTCGTGTGTATGTGTTGTATTTATCAAGCTATTCTTATATACCCATCGCCATTACATCTCAACTGATTGTAGGCGAGACTGATTGGAAGATCATGGCTATCCGGACATCAGACCCCCTCGCCTCTAAGCTCAACGACATCGGCGACATTGAGAAGGAGATGCCTGGCTTCCTAGATGCCACCCGCGACTGGTTCAAGGTTTACAAGGTGTGTGTACTCACATCGGCATATAGTTTGCAAGGTGTGTACACATATACATGCAGTGCGTAGCTGTGTTTAGTATGCATGTGCTGTGGATTAAGACATACTTCCAGCTCATGTGAAGGTAAAGGCTTGTATTCGTTTGCCCACAGTTCGATGCTTAAGCTTCACTCACACGGGATGTATGGTGTGTACTTTCCTTGATAGTTCGCAGCCGTAGTTGTGGGGTCAAGTGTGGTATCCGTTTAAACTGTTCCTTACCCAAAGCCAAGTTGTAGGCTTCCAATCGCTCGTATTATAACCCAGTGTTCATCGGTTTGTCTCATACCCAGGCCGCTATGCCATACCCAATACCAAAACCCTAAACCTCCATAGAGTTATAAAAATAGAACGATATAAATCATCTACCACAGGAGAACACTCGCACCCTTCATACATAGCCCATTGCACACCCTCACATCCATCTCCAAACCCTCACATCCCCTCCATCTCCACAATCATATCCACGCACATAGATTGCCGACGGCAAGCCCGCCAACGAGTTCGCCTTCGGAGGTGAGTACAAGGACAAAGATTTTGCCCTGGGTGTGGTAGAGGAGACCAACGGGTTCTGGGAGCAGCTCATGGCCAAGGGACACAAGTCACTAGACCTCACCAACACCACCCTAACCAAGGGCGACAACTTGGCGGACGATAAGGTTGCGGCGGTGGCGAGTGCTATGGCCCCCAAGGGTGAGGAAGCCAGCAAGCCCGACAACGGTAGGTGTGGTGTGGTGTGTGGTGTGGTGCTTGTGATATAGACGGGGGTACGGTGTGGTGGTTGGGGTTGGGTTGGGGGTGTATTGTATATGTATTGGGGGGGGGTTAGGTGGTTGGGTGGTTGTTTCTGTGCGTGGGTGTTCGGAGGGCTTTGGGCCTTGCTTTCTGGCTCGGGTATTTGAGTGTTTGGTGATGGATTAGTGCGACTGGATGGTAAGGGAAGTGTGTAGGTTCGGCAGCTTTTAACAGCACGCCCACGGGCGATGTTAACACATCTGAGGCGTACGAAGACCCGACCTTCTATAGATCAGGAGGTGCCTTGGATACGGATAAGAACCTCTATCATCGGTATCTACTTTACCATACAACGCTATACCACTCTTGAATGTGCACATACTATATGTACATACTATAGTTTAATGAAACGAGTCTTGGTACTAATAATTCTTTCTGTTTGTCCTGTCTATCTGTGTGTCCCTTCGGCCCACTCTCCGTCCGTGCGCAGTCAACTTCGTGAGTTTCGCCCACCTTAAGTAAATGAATGAGTAACTCTGAGGAGTAAATGAGTAGCACAGTGATGTTCGGTTCGGCCGAGGCTACTCTGCGTGGGGGAGAGTGATTACTGCAGATCTTCGTTGCTATAGACGGATCTTAGCATATATGTATGGATCACCCCTAAGCGTGTGGGTGCCGGTGGCTGTATATACACGTATTGGTGAAATAGGAGTGTACTAGACCATCAATAAACGCTATTCGGAAGTACCTGTGACAGTTCCACCCGATGTTCGTTTTATCATCTGTAGCGTCATTTAATACTCATTCCGTTCCAACGCTGTATTCCCTGTGATGTCCTGTTGTGGTGCTTGGGTGGCTGCGCTATGTTGTGTGCATGGGAAACCTGTATGTACGTATTCAACGTGCAACATGGGCATGTCTATATATGTATGAATTAAACTCGCATTTTTCACGTGTGCCACCTGCGCCTGCGCTATGTACTGGTGCAACAAATATACGTTCATATGTTTATGTGTATGCCATCGTTGTATATGTGCGTCTGTTATGTATATCCGGTGTGTAGTGGACTTTGTGAGCTTCAAACACCTGACCAGGTACTTCATCGAGAACCCGGGCTCGGAGAAGAAGATGCGAATGTGAAGAAACTGGGCGACGACCGAACAACGCGGATGGAGAAACTGGGAATATGAACTCGTGGGTGCTTGATTCTTACATAAAGAAGTGGACTTGCGAGAGTGGGAAGTGTACTAGAGAGGGTGTGAAGTGGACTTGAGAGAGTGTGTGTGCGTGTGTGATGCCGGCCATGTGGAACAAAGCATACGCACGCGGACATAGCCGACGATTGGGGCATGGTTAACCAAACACGCGAGATGGTGACCATTTGGAACGCGTTATCATTAGTGACAAGACCTGCCCTGGGGGTATTGAGGACAACAACAAATAAAGCACATATACAAGCTAGATTTGTTCTAGATTTATTTTATATTAACATCAAGCTAAATACAATGCGGCAGTGACAACGATCTGACTACCTACGTCATGCTTAATACTTCCATGCGACATTGATGAATGGCCTTGAGTGTGCGAAGTTTTCTTCGGGCACCTGTTGTGTATCAAATCTTGGTGCAAACATTTTATGATCAACTTTTCCTAAGTCCATTTGTTGAGC
>LUCW03000562.1:0-5000 GCA_001586965.3 Sphaeroforma sirkka
GTGCGGAAGAAGGTGGCAAATCGTGTGAGCAAGGTGGTGCGATCGAAAGAGGCCACAGGACTTGGCGACATAGTGGGCAATAAAGGAGGAACGGCAGTCAAGCTGACTATCGGAGACACTACCATTTGCTTTGTGAGGTTTGTTGTGTTGTAATTTTGTTTTTTATTGCGATTGTATACTTGCGTAGTCTCTTTGTTTGTGCTGACCTTAGATTATTCTACCATCTGCGTTGTATGATGTGTTATGTTTTTTGTTATACTCTCGTTTGGGGTTATACACTTGCGTAGTGTGTTTGTATGTGCCTTGTATAACGCATACTGCTATCCCCCTGGTACCATGTTTTGTGCTGTTTGTTATACTCTTCCTGTATGTCTACAGAGCTGTTTAGAAGCCGTGGTGGGTAGTGATGTTTGTTGCATGTCTGGGTATGTATGATGGTTCAACCTCTCAACGCACTTCCTGGCGCAAGTATCTGTCCCGCCTTGTCTGCAAACAATGTGCTCTCCTTCTTTTAGTCCATATTGCGCTGTGTGCGAGGGAGGTAAGTTCAGAGTACGACACAATAGCCGTACCATCAGTAGTTACCGTATTTGTTCCTATATCAGCTCATACTAACCCGATAAACGTATAATACGAAAATACTGTTTCCTTGTATGGCCAGCGCTCATTTGGCGGCACATGAGGGCGAGAAGTTCAGAGAAAGGCGGAACACTGACGTGTGTGATATCATTAACGGCATGTGGCTGAAGGGCCCCAGACTACTCGATCTCACCAATTACTGCCAACACGTCTTCTGGATGTAAGCTATCTACTAGTATATCTCGCTGTGTACGTTGTTTAAAATGCGTATTTAACGTACTTATTTCTTAGATACAAGGGATATATTTATAATATATATATATATATATATATGTATATATGTATATAGATACATATATATATGTATATATATATATATATATATATATATATATATATATATATATATATATATATATATATATATATATATATTGTATATATATATATATATATATATATATTCACTCTTGTACTTTGTGCAATTGCATCGAAATGTTGTTTGGTTGTGTTGCGCATGTTATTTATTGTACTGGTTATGTGCTCTTTTGTATTGTATCTTACCAAGGAATTGCAGAGCGTGTTCTGAGTTAGTGTTATCATATACCAAAGAAACCGTTTAGCATTGTCGCACTATTACTTTTTGTTTTGTATGCTAAAGATTTCACTGCCACAGGCCACTACATCCTTTTATCATATCATTCCAAGAATAGCGTCCTAAACTACACCAAACACCATGGACGCATACGTAGACGTATGCATACGCACACACCAATAATATGGGCATCTATTCAACACATACTCAGGTTATACTTGTGTATATACGTACACATACACATACACAAACACATGTGTGTACACACGTACACACACGGACCACATGTGCACTTATGTAACAAATACTCAACATATACTTGTGCATATACGTACACATACACAAACACACATACGAACACACTTACACACACATCAACCACATGTGCATCTATTCAACACAAACTTATGAGTGATCTCTATTGTGTGACCCTCATTTTCTACATGTTGAAACTGTTGACTTGAGATATGAGGAAATGCTGGCAGTCACTATGCAAAGGTTTTTTAGGTGGACATATACATACACATACACATGCACGTGCACACATCTGCATAGTCTTAAACCCTAAAAAAACCTAAAACAGTCACATATATACATACATACATACATACATACATACATACATACATACATACATACATACATACATACATACATACATACATACAGACATACAGATATACATACATACATACATACATACATACATACATACATACATACATACATACATACATACATACATACATACATAATCCATCCATCCATCCATCCATACACACATGGGTATGCACACACAGATGAAAGAAAGACACACCTGATATATCTGCCCCCACGCAGGGGTGATCTCAACTATCGTGTGGCGTTGGACTATCATATCCCTGAGGCCGTTGGGTGGAGCCACGAGAAGAAGTGGGCACACGTGACGCAGATGATCAAAAACGGCAAGTCCAAAGAACTGTTGGCGGTAAGTGGTAACTGATGATTGGCTTAGAGTTTAGGGTTCATTGAGGGGTGGGTATATTGGGTTTATATTTATTGAGTTCGGGGTTTATTGGATTTACAATTTTAGGGGTTTAAGACCACAAGTCCGAAGGACTGTTGGGGATAAACGGTATCTGAGAGAGTGCGTTACGATTGCATCGTGTAGGGCCAATTCTTCAAGGTTAGGTTTAAGGGGTTTTAGGGGATTTTATTTTTACACGGGCGTACTTTGAGAGAAAAACCTGAATAATTTAGCACGGTACTTAAAAGTATTGTACCAATGAAACTAGAACACAAAAGTATAGATCTCGAAAGCACTCGCACCTACTACTACAGACACCAAAGTACACGCCTTGAGTACAACCCCTCAAGTACCGCACTTCAGCACACTTCATTGAATGCGCTCATCCGTTCCTTTTGACATGTCCCATTCGCTGCCCACAGTACGACGAACTCATCCACGAGCACACCGCCATGCGCGTCTTTGGCAATTTCCAAGAAGGTGTGTGGGCCTCACTCAAACCCAAAACCTAAGCCTGAACCTAAACCATTCGCACAGGTTGGGTCATACGTGTATTATATGTACGGTCCTATTCATTTATTTATAGGTGTGTACACGCACCCAAACCCAAACCTGATCCTAACCCATTGGCACAGGTTGGGTCATACGCGTATTATATGTTCGGTCCTATTCATTGGTTTATAGGTGTGTACACGCACCCAAAACTGAATCTGAACCTAACTTATTCGTATGTGCTGGATCGCACGCATACCGTATACCCGGCCTAATTCATTTGCTTATATGTGTGTACATACACCTTGTAAAAATCAAGCCTAACCTTAAACCATTCGCACATATTGAGTTATACAAATGTCTCTCATATGTCCGGCCTCATGTATACACTCTTGCCCACCTTCGCGCACATACTTACCAATGCACGACCTTCCTAACACATTCCTCCATGCTCCCCCATGCACCAGGTCAGATTGGGGTTGATCTCACTTTCAGCTGAAGCACCCTTCATACTTATTACACCTACCTTCATACACATACCTACTACTACATCCCATTCCCCCATGGTCCCCCATGCAACAGGTGAGATTGGGTTGAGCTCACTTTCAGGTAAAGTGCCGTTCATACTTACTATACCTACCTTCATACACATACCTACTACTAGATCCCATTCCCCCATGGTCCCCCATGCACCAGGTGAGATTGGGTTTGAGCCCACTTTCAGGTAAAGTGCCGTTCATACTTTCTATACCTACCTTCATACACATACCTACTACTACATCCCATTCCCCCCCATGGTCCCCATGCACCAGGTGAGATTGGGTTTGAGCCCACTTTCAAGGTGCTGCGCAATGAGCCTGCGGGCCACTACCTAGAACAACGAGTGCCGTCCTTTTGCGATCGCATTTTGTTCCACTCTGCCCCGTCGCGGCGAAGTAATGTGGCGGTGGTAAGCATGACGTGTTGTAGGGTTTAAGGTCTAGGGGTTTGCTTCTTGTAGTTGTTGGGCGAGTGTTGTTGGGGTGGGGACGTATCTACGAACACACGTGCAGGTGTGTGTGTTCCATATTTTCAGGTGTGTGTGTTCCATAGGCTATGGATTTTTTTGGCTGAAGTGCTGAAGTAGAGTGCTTTGCTTGAGTCAGCCTCTCTCTATTCCGTTAAACGTGAAATGGTAGCATTTGTTCGTGGGGCGTGTGCTGTCTTCTGTCGGACATGCCTCACTCCTGTTGCACAAGAAACGATCCCGCTCCATATCTCTAAGCATTCCACACATAGACAGGGTAGGTATATTTTCCCTATTGGGATCAGTTGTATCACCCAGCAAGCAGCGTCTTCGGTAGGTATGCCGTACCTACTTCCTGTGCCCCTCCTCCCGCTGGCGCTTGGCTTCTTACTGAATTTTGTTTCTTTTGGTTTGGCACGGTCTCTGCCGTTACTGCAGGTGGAGTATCGCAATGTGCCCAGTCTAATGACGAGCGACCACAAGCCTGTGACAGCAACCTTTGCCGTAAGTTGCGCGTAGTGTGTGTGTGTATTGGTTTCAGGAGTTTAGGGTTTAGGCTTTTGGGCTACTACATACCAGTGTCCGCGACGTTTACCATAAGTGCCTCGAAATCTTGTGTGTATGTATTGGTTATAAGTTTAGGATTTAAAGTTTAGGATTTGAGGGTATAAGGTTTGGGGTCACAACCCCTTGACCATGACGTACAGCATATGTTGCGTGTAGTCCTGTCTATTTATATATATATATATATTAATATATTATATTGTCACATGTGGTTGGTGATACCGTTATTTCTCATTTCACAAACACATCTGCTGGTTGTGTATGCTCAAATTTGTTAGGTGTTTGGGTGTCTGTGGTGAGCGCCTGTTGTAGCGTCTGTCTACACATGTGATGATCTCTCGGACTTCATACTGTGTGTGCATTCTAACACAACCCATTCTCTAAGACTGTCCATTCCACATAACCAATACCGGTCGGTACCAGATTCGTACATAGTACACCAGTACTTATGCATTATAACTGCATCCAGTATATATGCATGATACATGCATCATCATGTACCTACACGACTACACCCACGACTGCACAACCATTGGTAACCAACCGATGCTCGCATGTCCGTTTGAATCACATCACATGCGAAAACCCTATAGCCTAAACCCTAGTCACGAATGATACGCACATATCCACTCACACACCGATGCACACACAACAGCACCGATACTTTTAAATGACAGGCCAACACGCACCCACACCCACGAAAGCACACACAACAACACACAGCAGCAGACAACACACAGGTGATAATAGCGCACAAT
>LUCW03000562.1:12500-17500 GCA_001586965.3 Sphaeroforma sirkka
CTCGCATAGAGACCTATGGAGAAGTTCTAACCAACCAGTCGCTGCAAGCAAACCTGTACATGTGGGATGCGACGAAGACATGCTGTGTGTGCTCAGCGCGTAGCAATTAGAACGAACTTCCGTAATTAAACTATACAATCACTGAATCACATATTCCATTATTTTATATATAAAATAATCCCTAAATTCCATAGCCTTCTGAAAATTTTAAACCAAAAATTCAAATTGAAAATGGTTTTTGCTATAAAATAGTAAATACACATATGTAAGACGACATGTTTTTGACTGTTTACCCCGAGGGCCCTGGCCAATCAATTTGAATTCTGTGTAAGTGAGACGCCGATTCTGTAGTCACTCTAGTCAGTACATACTCTATATGTACGTCACAAGATATTATACAAGAGTACTGTTGGACTTCATCGTGCATATGTGTATTCATTTGATATCCATTGGTCGGACTGTTTTTCCTCAGAGAATAATATGTAGCTAAAACTGATTACTGATTACTTTGAATAGTGATTGGTCATTAGTGATGAATTAAAGTCGTGCCTGGACTCTGGCGTCACTGGAGTGCTAGAGAGTGGAGACCTGCCACGGCCAGTCACTGTCAGTCGGAAATTCAGATTTCATACCCTTCTAAATTATACACTTTTTTAAAAAAAATATGTAATTATTGAGCAATGTGCTAATGTCCAAGACTCCAATGAGCATGCCGGCAGCCCGGCACTGCCCAACCTGTCAAGCGTCTATTGTGAGTTACTCAGTTAATATTGGTACATATAGAGTATGTACCAACTACTGACTACCACATATTAACATATACTCCCTTTTGCCAGATCAGTGGTAATGTATGATGTGCTTAGTGCTATATAAACTCAAGCGTATCAATGGAAGACATGCAAAATAATATAAATCACAAAAACTCAAGAGTCGTCTCTTAAATAATGGCTGTTCAATTTGAAAAGTTGGGTTGGGTCGATCGGTTGTTGACCCTTTGGATTGCGCTGGCATTAGGTCTTGGCATGGGGTTATCATACATTCCGGGGGTGTCGGACTTTTATCTGGTGCAACAATAGGTGGAGACACAAACATCTTTTTGGCCATTGGCCTGATTGTGATGATGTACCCACCTCTGATGCGAGTCGACTACGGACGTGTAGGTCAGATCTTTAAGCAGCCCAAGGCGGTGTTCACGTCAGTCAGTTTGAACTGGATTGTGGGTCCATGGATGATGACATTTTTGGGTTTGGCAGTACTGCACAACCACCCAGAACTGCTGCAAGGACTTGTGTTGATTGGTATCGCCCGTTGTATTGCGATGGTACTAGTTTGGTGCGAGCTGGCGGGTGCAGAGATGGACCTGGCTGTCACGCTGGTGCTGATTAATAGTGTACTACAAATTCTACTATATTCCGTGTACGAACTGTTGATTATCCAAATCTTTCTGCCGGCCATCGGAATCAGTAGTGATTCTGCTGCTGATCTTTCTATGGGAGAGTCGTTCCTTTTAGTATTGTAGAGTGTCGCGATTTACCTTGGTATTCCTTTCGCCCTTGGATTTGGAACCTGGGTCATAGGGCAAATAGTTCTGGGTAAAGCTAAGTACGCAAAGTTCGCCAACACCATCGGACCACTTGCGCTATGCTCGCTTCTCTTTGTCATTGTCATCATTTTTGCCATGTCGGGCTCACAAATGGTAGATGACATCGTTAGCGTGCTACTGGTCGCTGTGCCCCTGATACTGTATTTCCTAATCATGTTTGTTGGGTCATTCTTGCTGTGCTGGAAGTTGAACTTGTCGTACGGCAAGACCTCCACCATTGCTTTCACGGCGGCCGGTAACAACTTCGAACTGGCGCTAGCATTGGCCATCGCTCTGTACGGTGCGACTTCACAGCAGGCTTTAGCAGCTGTAGTGGCGCCCCTGATTGAGATTCCAGTTATGTTGCTGCTGGTGTTCATATCCAGATGGCTGGCTGGTAAATTGTAATTCAATAGCGACGAAGACAAGCTCCGAATGCTGTGTGAGGAAAATGGTTGTGAATATGAACAGTGCTTGTCTGACAACGTAATGAAAGAGTGTGAAATGGATCAATACAATGTCGTCGAGTGCCTGAAAAAGCGACAGACAACTCCGAGCATCATCGCAGAGGGTGAAATGGTGGATGTGAGTAGTCCGATCAACAAGGAATCATCAGACAACACAAGTCTTGAAAAATAAGCTTTTAAAATATAGAAGCGTTCAGTTAACTATTAGGGGTATGTAACGTTGACTGTACATTGCTACATACATATAACAATAGAAGAAATAAAAAGTCGAATATTTTAAAACCTAATGTATACCTAATCCAAAAACTGGTGGTTGTGCTGAGCGGACGACAGTTTATCACAGAAAAATGATACACATGCGATGGCACAAAGGTCACTTGATACGAACAATATCAACATCGATGCGTTAATGGACTGCTTTGATCCGTGAAACCAATTCACCACTCTTGAGCATACATCGACCTTGGATTATTTCTTATTCTCAACAATTGCTAGTGTGACATATAAATTAGAGATAGCATGCGTTGACATCCTTCGTCTGAAACCCACTCTTGACATGTGTGCATGCGTTGTGTAGTAAAAACCGTGAATAGTACAACTGCATACAGTGCTTAAACTTACAGTCCAGCCGGAACCCCCAATCAAAAGGCCAAATATGCACATCTGCAACATGCGAGGGGGTTTCGAATGGAAGGATTCGGAGGTATCAATTAATATTTCATTGACACAGTTCATGTCTTTCCGTATACTCGAAAATGCACCTTCGAGATAATGAGATCAACATATGAAGGCAAGAAATGAAAACTGGTAAAGCCATCGCGGGGGTATACGTACGTAATTTATAATCTAAGTCGTCATACTAATAACTCCACTTCACTTCATTGCATCTATACTTTCCAAATGAATCTAGTGACAACAGATTCATGCAAGACAGTTATGCGATTATCTTCAGAATCTTATACATTCAATGCGATTTTTTTATTAAGCTTCACGCATTTGTATTCACGTGGTAGCTGTAGACTTGCGCATAGTGAGATAGCGTTGCCGGAGTGAGCAGACAAGTCTACTACTGAACATCCATCATGGCATACCATACGAGAAATTCTAGCCTTCCCGCTGCAGAAATCATCGCAGATATTAGATATGACATATGTAATTCTTTTACACTCCATGTAACAAGTAGTCCCTGATGAGCTTTCAGATAGAGGCTTCCATGCAGAAGCAGGGTCTATATAGGACTGAACACCATACACACCAGAGGCTTTGTTAGAGCACGTTTGGTGTACTTCTTATCGCCAGGCAAGCGCACGTCGTCATTGGACAACCCACAACCAACACCCCACACCACACAGTGGCCGCTAAATTTTGTGAAAAACTCTACATCAACTTCCTGAGTCACTATCAAGCAGTAATCGTCATAGCATGTTTCTGCCCTATTGTCGGATGACATAATCGACACAGGTACAAAGAGTGCTCAGATTTCAACACAATCGAAAAAGTAAGCCGGGGATAGGAGCATATCCCATGCTCCGCAAAGCTTCCATGTTGAGCTGTGCAAGTTCAGGCCATACTCTGCAACTCACAGATCGACATAGGACATACATACATACAATCACCTCGACCGCAGATAGTAAAGCCCAACAGTAACCCCCAATACGTGCACTCCCAATCCAACCTTCTGTACGTATACACTTATTCTTTCAAGTGGTTCCTGTTGTCGCATATCCTCAGAGTGGCTTGCGCGCCTGCAAGTCGCGCATTTTCTTGGACTGTGCACTGATCTGCTCGGTGACATACTTCAACCGATCATTCAGAGCCGTGCCATTGCCCGTCCACGCACCCGCACCCAGAGTCTGCAACTTCTGCATCTCGTCTTCTAGCTGCTGCATGGTCGTGTTAACCTTGTTTATCTGAGTGGCATACATCTTCCCTGTCATCGCCTTGCTCAGGCGCTCGTCCTTAACCAGCTCCTTACACGCGGCCCCTAGTACAGGGCGTATAGGCTTGACCAAATACTTGTTGTGGCTGTCATGCGGACCCTCCACAGTCAGCATCCGCTGCTCAACCATCGCGCGGATAGGCTGCATGTCACCGCCAAACAAGGGCGAGAACAGCACTTCGTCAAGAGGCACACTGTCGTTCTCTGCCAGCTTGGTGATGATGTACCACATCTGCTCGACAGTCCAGGCATTGGCCTTGCCTTTGCCCAGCGGAGATATACTCAGTCCGTGGTTGCGCAGGAAGTCGACGGCCTCCTCCACCATCATAACTGTTGCACTCTCCACGTCCATCCCCACATTGATACGCTTACTCAGGAGTTGAATATCAATAAACCGTCCCCCAATGGTCCCTATGGCCCGTTTGAGCTTGTCCTTTGAAACATCCCTGGTACTAAGGCTGCTTAACAACTCTGCAGCTTGATCCACCGGCAAGTCGCGCATGGGTACCAAGTGGACCGGCGTTGCCATAGCATTGGCCGCATCTTCGGCCAGTTGCGAGTCACTCGTTACCATGACAACGCGCGCGCAATCCGCGTGTTGTAAATTCATCTGTGACACCCACTCAAACAACACATCCATCAACCACGGGAACTTATCTGTCAAGTTCCTATCCAGACCCTCAATCACAATCACCACGCCTGTGGGAACGCCCTTCACTTTTGGTTTTGGGGCAGCCTCTTTTTGGGCCATCTCGTCCTTGTTCGTCTCCTCCTTCGCAGAATTGGATCCGCTCACCAGATTGGTAATCGGGGCAGCTAGGGTAACGATAGGATCAGTGACTGTGTGGGTATACCCTGCTACCGTCTCCAGTACTCCGTCCGCTGGCTTCTCACCTTTACCCATTTCCTCGTACGCTCTGAAGGGACTCAATACAGTGTCCAACACCCCTTTCTCCTTATCGGCCTTCTCATCACCCAGCACACTTTCCGTGTCTCCAGCCATACCCTCTTT
>LUCW03000562.1:22500-43494 GCA_001586965.3 Sphaeroforma sirkka
CATGATCCCTCACACTGCTTCAAGGAGACCCAGGATGGCATATGTTTAAAATAATGTGTTGGTATATATATATATATATATATATATATATATATATATATATATATATATATATATATATATATATATACATACATTAATGCAACATGCACACACACACACATGGACACACACACACACTCACACATGTATGTATACATATGTATATATATATAATATACATATATATATATATATATATATATATATATATATATATATATATATATATATATATATATATATATAATATATATTACATATATATATATATATATACATAATATGTATATATGTATATATATGCATATATTATATAATAATAATATAATATTATATATAATATATAATATATATATATATATATATATATATATATATATATATACCCAGATATAATATATAATATATGTATATATATAATATATATATATATATATATATATATATATATATATATATATATATATATATATATATATATATATATACATATGATGTTTTGTTGTGTGTGTTTTGTATATATCTGTATCTATTTCAAATATATATGTGTGCTAATTTTTGTGTGTATTTAATATATCAATAGCTTCATGATCGTTACCATAGTTTTGGGGAATGTGATAGTAGTATACCATACACATACAGATTCATGTTAATGAACCTAATTGGTTTGTACTTGTGTTTCGTGGTATATATTTTCACTTTGAGTACATGTGTGCATAATTTCTCTAGAAAATTCATCATGTTGTGTGCCTGAACAGTTATGTTTGTATTTTCATGTTACTATCATTTGGTTTGCTTATGTATGCATTCCACTAAGACTCTTCGCACTGCTTACTGGTAACATACATGGATACATCACGCAACACTTTTGCACTCGCACGCGAAATCTGTGGCACACTGAAGTCATCACTATATCCGTCTAAACACTTTCACACTCAGGAACTATACCAGTCACTGTACGGGGCGATGCGATGCCCCGACAAATCATGGGCCGTTTGCATGCCGTGTTTGCGTACCTGCGCATGTGCTATGTAGCAATGCTGCTTGTATTTGGCCTGGACGGCCTAGAAACCCATCCGTACGATATTATCTTCTGCGACCAAGTCTCTGCATGTATTCCTATCCTACGTCTGTCGGAGAGTAAGGTGTGTATAGTGTACAGTGGACACGGCTGTCTCGCCTTAATAGCAGCCTGATTCCGTCAGCCCCATCTACCTTTTTTGTGTCTTCAGAATTAATGTCATGCCTGTACTGGGGTTAACCCATTGTGGCATGGCATCTCCCTTAGACCACTGTGTGTCTGTGCGTGGTTGTGACCTCCGTGTATCAAAGTGTCTGCTACTTACAGCACACATAGCTAGCTGCGTTATCTGCCAATTCTTTCGTCAGACAATGTGTGTGGCAATGACATGATAATAACACAACAGTTCGGTGTCTATGTGTGTCCCCTGTCTACCGTCGTGCCTACCTGTTCTTGAACTAGCAGTGTGGTATCTCTGTGTGTTTTCGGTCTACCGCCGTGCCTACCTACTCTTCAACTGTAAGTGTGTTGTCTCTGTGTGTCTTCTGTCTACCGTCATGCCTACCTACTTTTCAACTGGCAGTGTGCTATCTCTGTGTTGTTTCTGTCTACATCATGCCTGCCTATTCCTTGACTGGTGGAGCTTATAGCATCCGCAATGTACGCGTGTGTACATCACTCTGCTTGCAGTTGACTGCATCTTCCTATGTATCTAGTTAGACAAACAGTTTGACATGTGATGCAAATGTGATAACGTTGTGACGTGAACATCTTTGTGTGGCCGGCAAACGTTTGTTCGTTACAATAACGGGTACGTTGCCTGTGACCCGGGCCATGCGAATAATATCAGCCGAAAATAGAACCGCCCCTCTCCATGTGTGTTGTGTGGTAAACTGCGCTGTACCCACGCTCATATGGGTATGTATTCAACCCTATTTAGATCATACCGATATAGTTCTTGGATATGTTTGTATACGTCTGTATTTACCTTGCCTGTAAGTTTTGTCATTTCCGCTTCATCGTTATATGTTTACTGGAAAGGTTTCCAGTTGATAAGTATGCAGAGTGCACCTTCTATATATATGTGACCAGTCCGAGAGTCACCCATTTGCGGGAAGTACCCACCCATCTATTACTGTCCGTTGTCGTTTATGAAGCCTTTTCTGGCCAATACGATTATGTCTGTATATAGGTTTCCGTTTGCACCCATTTGTACATTGCAAACTCCCCTCGTCGACACACACTGCCATGCTTTACTAATACTTTAACACGAATCGTATGCATGTCACTCAAGTTCTCATACACACACTCCGCCGTGTGCGCCACCATTCTCATAGCCCTCGAACAAACGCACTGTTGTGTATCGTTGCCTTCCACTCGCCACAGATACTCTTCTATTGCCATTTCCCGGACAAGCTGCTGATGACGGATCGTGGGTCTCTTCTGAAACAATTGTACCGATACCCCATCGACGCATTGGAAGAGTACACTACAGGTATGTGAGAGGTGTGCCATAGTGATGTATACGCCTCAGTTAAATCAGCCTTCGAGTCTCAGTTGTTAGTTGTGTTGTGTATGCTGAATGTGTTGTGTGTTTTATGTGCCATAGTGTTTTATACACCTCAGTTAAATCAGCCTTCAGGTCTCAGTCATTAGTTGTGTTGTGTGTGTTGTGTGTTGTGTGCCATAGTGTTTCACACTTCTCAGTTAACCCACCCTTAAGGTCTCAGTTCTTAGTAGTGTTGCGTGTGTTGTATGTGTTGTTTGTTTTGTGTGCCATAGTGTTTCACACGCCATAGTTAACCCACCCTTCAGGACTCAGTTCTTAGTAGTGTTGTGAGTGTTGTATGTGTTGTGTGTGTCGTGTGCCATAGTGTTTCAAACGCCTCAGTTAACTCACCCTTCAGGACGCAGTTATTAATTGTGTTGTGTGTGTTGTGTGTGTTGTGTGCCATAGTGTTTCACACGCCTAAGTTAACCCACCCTTCAGGTCTCGATTATCAGCTGTGCTGTGTGTGTTGTGTGTGTTGTTTGTGTTCTGTGCCATAGTACATCACACGACTCAGTTGATTCACCCTTTAGGTCTCAGTTATTATTTGTGTTGTGTGTGTTGTGTGTTTTGTATGTGTTGTGTGTGTTGTGGGTCATGATGTTTCACACGCCTCAGTTAGCACGCCCCCCAGGTCTCAGTTATTAGTTGGGTTTGTGCCCATGTTACGCGGCTGTTGTACGGGGTAGTTCGACAGTAGTATGCATCTGAGTGACGCTTAAAATACTTCTGAGTGACACTGTTTTATATTTCCCAAACACCCCGTATGATGTTTTATTGGCCCATGGTATGATGTTTAATAGTCCCATGGTATGATATTTTATAGTCTTATGTTATGATGTTTTATTGACCCATGGTATGATCTTTTATAGACCCAAGGTATGGTGTTTTATAGTCCCATGGTATGATGTTTTATAGTCCCATGGTATGGTGTTTTATAGTCCCAACGTATGATGTTTTATAGCTCCATCGTAGGATCTTATATAGTCCCATGTTATGATGCTATATAGTCCCATCGTATGATGCTTTATAGTCCCATGGTATGATGTTTTATTGACCCATGGTATGATCTTTTATAGACCCATGGTATGGTATTTTATAGTCCCATGGTATGATGTTTTATAGTCCCATGGTATGATGTTTTATAGTCTCATCGTATGATGTTTTATAGTTCCATTGTAAGATCTTATATAGTCCCATGTTATGATGCTATATAGTCCCATGGTATGATGTTTTATAGTCCCATGGTATGATGCTTTATAGTCCCATGGTATAACGTTTTATAGTCTCATCGTATGATGTTTTATAGTTCCATTGTAGGATCTTATATAGTCCCATGTTATGATGCTATATAGTCCCATCGTATGATGCTTTATAGTCCCATGGTATGATGTTTTATAGACCCATGGTATGACGTTTTATAGTCCCGTGGTATGATGTTTAATAGTCCCAGCGTAGGATGTTTTATAGTTTATGGTATGATGTTTTATAGTCCCATCGTAGGATGTTTCATGGTTTATGGTATGATGTTTTATAGTCCCATCGTTTCGTGGACAAATTGTTTGATGTTTCACAATCGTACAGTATCATTCTGCTGTTTAACCCCAACGGCTCGTGAAGGTTTCCACAGTCATACGGAGATAGTTATGACTCAGAATATGCCATGCTGATCCATCCATTTCATTTCACGCAGGCCATAGTCAGAGTCAGGCTCGCACACTTAGTTGTCAATGCGTGGCGCGCACGTTTTCTTAGGCTTTGGCATAAGTCTTTTCTCAGTGTTCATGCACCTCTCATTTATTTTCGGGTCCACCTGCAGGTCAAGCGCATACTGTGGTTGTCAACAGCGAGTTCACGGAGCGGACCTTTAGAGAACACTTCCCCTCCCTCATACACGTGGGTGTGCAGGTATGTATCATAATCGATCCGATAAGAGCTTGTATCAGGATTGTATATATATATATAAATATATATACATATATATATATATATGTTTATTACAATATGTGCATAGATATAAATACATATATAAATATATATATATATATATATATGTATATATATAATATATATTGATATATATACTCTGCAGAGATATAACTTGATATAATTCTCATGCCTAACTTGATCGTATTGGTCCTTGTCAAGTAATAATGTGTTTTATATGTGCCCTGAGGCAATCATTCTTATCCCGACAACTGCAGACACGTTGCATAGAGCACCTGAGCTGTACTCTGTTCTCTCGCCATAGCTCTCGTAGTGGCTCATCGAACCCTAAACCCTAAACCCCTAAACCCTAGCTTTTCTCCATGGAAACTAGCACACACACACTCTCGTGCACATGTATCCCACTCACAGTATAGGAGTTGACATTTACTTGTGCGTGGTCTGTAACACACACACACACACACGGCTATCAGCTGCTATATCCATCCATCAACTTATGTTATCTATAACACACACACACACGGCTGTCAGGTGCTATATCCATCCATCAACTTCTCTGCGTTCGACAATCCACCGCCAGACACTGGAGAGGACGCAGAGGTTGTGTCAAAGACCATCCCTGTAACGTACGTATATGTGGCACACGTACGTATATGTGGTACGGTATTGATTGCGTACTACACGTGTTTGTGTGTGTGTGCGTATGTGTGTGTATTGTAAATATGCTTGTAGATTCATGTTGTATTGGTATTTTGTCTATGCTTGAGCATGCCCTGGCTTAGGAATAGCTAGTTGATCGACGGATACTCGGACGTCCGTACCTTCTTTTACACCTGCGTATCCATACTTGTACACAGAGATGCAGTTCCTCTCGCTTCGCGTGATTTGCGTGACAGTATCGTATCTCAATCGAAGTTACGCACACACTCGATGGTAGGTATCATTGGAATAGTTGCTATCGATGGTAGATAAAGTAGCATACCTTAATGTGTACCGGTAGCTGACATTGTTCTTGTTGAAACACATCTGACCTTTGTAGTGTGTTCGTGTAACTTTGTATTTCTGGGAGCGCGAGCATTCATGCCTCAACCGAATAGAGAATGATCTATGCTTTGGGGAAGTCTAACAGGACAAGAGGAGTGGTTGCTAAGCAACAACAAACACTGTTTTTGTCAACTCAACTTAGGACTTCGATCTGTGCGATTATCCCACAGGGCGACCAATGTGTTGTTGTCTATTAATAGATTCGAGAACAAGAAGAACGTCAAGCTCGCTCTACAAGCTTTCAATGATCTGCGAGGGATGGTGTCAGAGGATGATTGGAAAACCCTTCATATAGTCATAGCAGGTAGGTGGGCCATTCATTTTAACACAATGCCAATAAACAACAATGTTGCTTATAATGTGCCTGTGTAGCCATGCACGGATGACTCGTTTTAGAGACAACATAAGACCCAACTGGTGTTGAGTTTATATATATATATATATATATGTATATATATATATATATATATATATATATATATATATATATATATATATATATATATATATATATATATATATATATATATATATATATATATATATGTATGTATGTATAATATATATATATATATATATATATAATATGTATATGTATTTGTATATGTATATATATATATATATATATATATATATATATATATATGTATATAATATCCATATGTATATGCATATGTATATGTATATGTAATATGCATATGTATATGTATATGTATATATATGTATATGTATATATATATGTGTCCTGTGTATCTGTGTGTCCTGTGTGTTTGATGTGTGTGTGTATATGATGTAAATATATATATATGTGTGTGTGTGTGTGTGTGTGTGTGTGTGTGTGTGTGTGTATATATATATATATATATATATATATATTCAAATCTCTCAATCCCCTCAGGCGGGTACGATCCACGCGTTCAGGAAAACGTTCAGAACTACAAACGTCTAACAGACTATGTCACCAAAGAGAAGCTGACGGACAAGGTTTCGTTTCTCCGTTCGTTTACTGACGCGCAGAAAATACAGCTACTACAACGGTAGGTGGGGTTTAGGGTATAAGGTGTAGGGTCTATTCACGTATGCAGTGAGGTGTACTTCAGAGATATTAGTTGCTTATATATATGGCACACAGGTATATAGACGCATTCGAAATGACTGGACCGAATGGTTGTCTGTTTGCACTGATGCACATGATCAAGTGTATAGTGGCAATGCTCACAGATCTTTTGTATATTTTGAGTCTGTGCCTTCAAACTTACACCTATGTCCGTATGGATATAGTAAGCATGTCATGGGCCTACTTCCGTATTGATACTAGCAAGCATGTATTTCGGTAGGTTCTTCTGCTAGCACTTTACATGTTGTGATATCATCTGTGGCTGAGAACACTGTAGCACAACGCAAGCGCTGAGTGAAAGGTGCGGTTACAGCCCAGAGCGAAAGTGCGTGTGCTGTAACCTATCAGCTGTTTCATCTGATCTGCACACAAACCACAACGAGGTGAAGTGTGTGGGAGTGTTGTTGGTAGACAGTGCATGATGCCTTAGTTGGTGCGTGTGACCTGTTACAGTGAGTCTAGCATCGTTCAGTATCATCTAGACGTGTTCTTATGCTTCTATTGAGGTTCACTTCCCTATCCTCGTCAACGTATGTGTGGACATGATTTTGTGTTATGCTAACGCGTTCATAGAGAAAGTACTGTTGCGTATAACGTTCCCCCTTTGCCATTCCAACGAGAAGGATGTACGCGTGTGCTGTGCGTGTGTGGCTTGCTGTTTGTGTGTGTGTATGTATATATATATATATGTGTGTGTGTGTGTATATATATGTGTGTGTGTGTTTAGAGTTTACACCGACACCATACAATAAGTGATCACGCGACTGTTGCTGTTGTCTGCGTTCGTTCTCACACGGACAAGGAAGTATCAGAACTCGTTCGCATATCCACTTCATCAAATTACTATAGTGAATGTAAAGGGGGTTTTCAGGGTTTAGGGTCTAGGGTCTAGAATTTAACCCTGCTGCTGCTGCTTGATCACCACACTACTCCACACAGGTGCAAGTGCCTGCTATACACCCCTGACAACGAACACTTCGGCATCTGCCCCGTGGAGGTAGGTATTTACTCCCTTTGCGTATTCTATAAATAGCGCATGCGCATAGCCGAGTCGAAATTCACCGCATTTGGCTTGTTCAATAGCACATGTGTCACGCAGAATAAGGTACTTACCTCGCTAAACTGCTTATAGTTGTGGTATGTGAAGCCTGTGCAGGCATGTGACCCCCGCAATATACCGTGCCACGTGAACACATATGTATTCCATAAACGTAGGTCTTCTGTTTGCCATATGATTGCTGTTGTAATACCTATGGCCATATACATATATACATATACACATATATATTTGTGAAGTGTGTGGTGTATCGCATGCGTTGTATCTGCTGCATACGTTACGTTCAATGGCAGAAGGCTACTGCAATCCGCAACATCTACTGGTGTAAGGAGATTGATTCATGTACTCATTCAATCAGCACGTACAGAACATGTATATAGAGAAACCCGTCTTCCTATAACAATGAACATGTGCAATCCATGTACTTGGAAATTAATCCATGTACTCGTTCAATTGACATGCACAGGCCATGTATATGGAGCGAATGGTTATAGCCGTAGCTAGTGGTGGTCCGTTGGAAACTGTGGAGAATAATGTAACTGGCTGTCTGTGCGACGTCGACCCTACTGGTGTGTACCATGCACGTGTGCGTGTGTGTCTGTGTCTGTGTCTGTGTCCGTGTGTCTGTTATTTTATATAAGGGGTGGGGGGGTTGCAGGTGTATCTGTGCTAATCTGCGTTTGTAGTTTTCTTAGCGGAGATAATTCGGAATACCTATTTAATCAATCTCCTGATTTCCATATGTCTGAAATAGAGCATCTTTATCTTGACTGTTTTTTTATCCGACTCTCTATTCTGTTTCCTTGTCCTCTTCTGGATTCCGGACCGGTCCATTTCTAACGATACACCATCCTCTCACCACCGTGGTCTACAGACTGGGCTAGGGCCTTGCAACGCACTGTGCTGCACGGAGACACGGCTATAGAAATGGGACGCAATGGAAGGAAACGGGTTGTTGATCTTTTCTCATTCGACGCGTTTACCAGGCAGCTGATAGATACTGTAAATAATATGCTCTAGGATAGTCACTGGGTCCACTGGAAAAGCTAATAAACTAATAGACTCATAAGAGAAGCTAATAAACTCATGATAACTAGTGAACAGATGATATCTATGCCCAGCATTGGTGTTTACAGTTAGTCTATGTGGTTTGGATTGTTTCGCACATTTGAAGTGTTAAACTGTTTCTTTACAACAGCAGGTGTTTTGACTGGTTGCCCTTTGTTTATATCGGGATCGTTTGTTGACGGAAAAACAGATTCTCATTACCACAAGGGCTTAACATGACTAAACTCCTGTTTGTGAGATTTTAAACCTTGATGGATGCTCTGATCTCGGTTCATCTGCAGTTGATAGTTACCGAAACAACGAACCGAACGATACGTATCTGATTCGCTCACAAGCACACAGCCAGATCGCTACTATGATATGACAAATACATATTTTTGATCGCACTATATCCCTGAGGTTGTGTGTACGCACAGTTCACCCCATACTGACCCCATACTTTTAGCCTCGAGTGCTTGATCCGTCCGTAGCCCCTCTGGCACTACGCTTACCATACCACGTGCACTGGGATCATATTCATAGATGGCATGGAAATACTAGCGAAGGAACAGCAGCTTATGAACACGATGGTTTGTATAAAATATACCAGCCAGTGGCCTCTGCTACTGAGCGCGGCCTCAGGCCACCACCTATTAAGAGTTCTTTGGTTTATTTTGTACTGCCCGGCTATCAACTACTAAGCTATAGAGAGACCGAACATCTCCCGAATTGAATATTGTCATGTTGTATGGAATGTATCCGTGTTTCCCCGGTTTAGATCCTATATATACATAGGAATGAGTGAACCTTACGAATACATTTGTGACTCGATCATGGCACAAATGTATTATTTAGCATGTAGTACGTTCGTCAGTTCAGTATACTACCTCTGGAGGCAACAATAAGTATACATATCACCCCAAGGAAACAGTCACAATTTTACGAGTTACAACTGGACTTTTTTATGCACGGTGAGCTTCTTGGTAACCAAGCTGTTTCCTGGCCTCAAGATATCTCTTTTTGGGATGACCAGTGCATTACGGCGTCACTACTACAGATAGTTGGTTTTTGACTGGCATTCGCTTCCCGTACGTTTTGGGGCTTCCTTTAAGTAGGACACGATTCTTATGCTCGAGTAAACAGGGGTAAACAACGTTCTGCATATGCTCAATCTTTTGTAGCCACGGGGTAACGTGTTTCTCGGGCGCAGTTTTATCAAACGTTGCTTGTAATTCACTATAGCGGCCAAAGAAATAGTGAAACGGGAGTGTTCCAGTTTGAGGATTCATGCAGTTATTCATTTGAGTCTGAACCCATTTCCAATGATAAGGCCACATATCCTCAACGTCGTCTAGTGCGGTAGGCAAGAGTGTCTTAAGTTCTCTATGACGTGTCTCGTTTGCACCCTGCGTTTGAGGTTTGTAAGGAACACCACGCCTATGGGTCATGCCTGATACGAGTATAAGTGCCTCCATTACGTTGGTACAAAACTCACTACCGTTATCAGAACATAGTACTCGGGGGAAACCGAAGTCATTGAAGACGTGATAGCATAATTCTGCCACTGTTTGTGGACGTTTGTTCGGTATTGTATAAAGCAAGTTATAGCCCGAAGCCACACATAAGAAATGACAGATATATACATCGCCAGTATGCTTGGATCGCGGGAGTTTAACCAAATCGACTATGACTCGGCGCATCGGTTGGTCTTCTGTCACACTTTTTATGGGTACCCAACCGTATCGCTTGATCTGGTTCTTTTCACAATCAGTACAGCGTCGGTATACTTCACGTATGGTTTCTTTCAGCGCCGGGTGATCAAGCCCTGCACGAATAGCCATTTTATAAGTATGCTCATATGCTCGATGCGTTGAATTATGTATAATTTTAACTCTACTTTCGAGCTCCTCTAAGTCAGTCAGATTCTGCGTAACGCTGGCTGGATGAACCATAGTCCTGTTGGAAAAGGCAACCTCAGTATCAGGAGGGGTAGACTCCTGAGATACATAATTGACAACATTGGATTGTTGAAGTATCTTCTTCAGTTGTTTCGCAACTCCTGGCTGTTCTTTAAGCAGCGCTTTAAGTAGTTGAGTGCGAGCTTCAGGTTCTCTTAGAGTTTTGAGTCTTTGATCCATGGCCTTAGCTAGTTCCATGTTTTTACGATCTAATGCCATTTCAATCGGCATTACCTCGACTGCAATCTTGTTGGGTGCATGTGTTGTACGAGTCTTGAGCTTTTGTTCAAACTCTTTAGACTCCTCTAGTTTAGCTAAGAATTCGGTTGAGGGTTTCCACTTAGTGGTACCTGCAGGACCGATGCGACAAACAATGGTATGTTTCCAAGGTGTCTTCTTAATAGAATAGGATCCCTGATACGAAAACGTGTCGGTTTCACGGTCGACATAAATAGGTTCGTCTTGAATCATATTAATTAAATCACGTATCCATGGGTCGAAGTTACGTAAGGGACAACACAGCGTAATGGTAGATTTAGTAATATTAACATAATTTAACAACTATGCGATAAGTTGACAAGGTGGGTTCCAGGCATTATGCTTTGATAAGTCAAGCTGAAATGCATCACCTTTAGGATGTGACCTATATTCAGAAACCTGTTTGTTATGTTCTGCGGCGAACATATCAACAGTAAATGGACCCCATCGTGATTGAGCGAGGTTAAACCATTTCTTATTTAGCATCCAATCGGTTGCTAATAACTCCTTGACTGTTTTCTGGTAGTCGGGCACAAGTCGAGAGAGCATGTCAGGAAGATGGTTATGTATTCCTGGAATGTGTGTTATATTAAAGGCGAACTTGGCAATAATGTCATGCCAGCGGCTCACCAACTGTGAATCAGGGTTCATATCTTTAAGTATGTTAAAGACTTTTGATCACAGGCGACAGTAAAGTAACTTCCATAAAGGTAGTCTTTAAACTGTCTTAGCGCAGTAACTATAGCAAGGAGCTCTTGTTTAACGGTAGGGTAATTCCGTTGACTCTTATTATAACTCTTGCTAAAGAATTGTATGTAGCGCGGTTTACCATTTATCGTTTGGTAAAGCACTCCACCTACCGCTCGATCTGAAGCGTCGGTTGCTACTTGGAATGGGACACCATCCACAGGGTACTGCATGATGGGTGCGTCCATTACTTTACTTTTGACTAGTTTAAATGCATCATCACATTCTTTAGTCCAAAGCTTTCCCAAAGGTCCTTTGTGCAGCCGTAGGTGACTGAAAGGCTTTAAGTAATGAGAAAGATGCGGTACCGAATCCGAGAAGAAGTTAACAAACCCACACACAGAGTTCACATCTCTTCCAGTAATTGGTGTTGATAAATCCAACAGAAACTGTTTCTTGCCAGGATCAATTTCTACCCCTGCTGCAGATACTTTGTAGCCAAGTAAGTGTATAGTATCCTTAGCAAAAGAACACTTGTCTTCGCTAATCTTAAGTTTAGCATGATTAAGTCGCTTTAAGACTTCTTTAACGAGTTTAGCATGTTCATGTGCTGTCTTTGTAAAGATAACTATATCATCTAAATAGACTGATACGTTATACGACAGGTCCGCAAATAGTTCCATCATAACTTGTTGGAAGAAAGAAGGTAACATGTGTAAGCCTTCAGGTGCACCTTTAAACTGGTACTTCTTACCTTGCCAAGTAAAGGAAAAGTATTTCCTATGAGGCTCATATATCTGTAGTTGATGGAATGCAGCTTTTAAGTCTATCTTGGAAAAGATAGTCGCACCTCCATTTTGCGTAGTATCTCGCTTATCTTAGGTAAGGAAAACTATGTTGCGGAATTAGTTTGTTGATTGGCGACAGGTCTAGTACTACTCTTGTTTTACTAAACGTTCCATCAGATTTATATTGATCGACCGCTAAGAGAGCTAAGTTAACTGGGGTTGCATCATAATTGATTTCAATTAGACCCTGTTTTAAACCAATCTTCGATTTGGGTTTTGACAACGTCTTTGTGTCTCCAACTCACGTAGTTATGTGAAGGACACTTTAACTTAGAGAAGTCGACGTTTGTTAAGTCAAGTCTAACGTACCCATTAGAGAACTTGAACATACACCAGTCAGTTATTGCAATCTTCCTGTTTTGTATAATTAAGTCCATAATTATATCGGTGAAGTGCGGAATCATATCCTTTGCTTCACCTTCCGGAGGTTTAGGTATCTTTAACATATTATCATCTGACTGATCTTTATTCGGGTCTAGCCCATTAGGCAGACCAGTGAGTGTTATACCTAAACTGAGAAGATCAGTCATACCTATAATTAAATCGTATTTCTGAGACATGTCAGTAACGATTAGGTGAGTCTTCACTTTTCTTCTATCTGACAGCATTATGTGTGCATAGTCAATGGCTTGTTCGCAAGTAGTAACTTTGCCATTTCCCAAGATTAAATCAGTTGTTTCGTTATGGACAGCCATATCTGTAGCGTAGGCTACTCGGCGTGAGATAGCAGAGACTTCAGCCCCTGGATCAAATAGTGCCATAACTTTTTCTCCATTTACGAAAACTGTTTGAAAGATACGTTCATCTCCTTTTGGTATAGATTTTATTGAACATTTTCTCATAATCTTGCTCTAGTGCACACATATGGTACTGTCAGTGCTTAACTTGGACGTCCGGTAAGTCCTTGCAATCCTCTTTGTGCCAACCGTTAGTACCTCTTGCAAGTAGCACACACTCTTTCATATAGTGTCCAAAATCTGGTTTGCCTGGTGCACACTTAACAGGGTCGTGTCTACCATTCCACTTGCCATTACGTTTTGTGAGGTTGTAACCACACTTCTTGCAAGGCGCTCTCACCTTCTTATCACCTTTCGGTTCGGTAGAAGTAGAGCCAGTACCCCTCCAGTAGTAGTGCGAGGTTTCTTAGTACTACGCGCAGTATTAGTCTCTATGCGTTTCGCTTAGTGGGCTGGGTGTAGCTCGTGGTACTAAGTACTCTAGTAGAGGAATTGGTATGCTTGTGTACTATCTTCTCAAAGACAGACCAAGGCATAGATCGCAAATCACCATAGGAGATGATGTCATCATTGACTTTCTTAAAGAGGTTAGCTCCCAGAGTCTCCATCATCTGACAAATTAATAAATATTCGAGAGTATAGGTATGACCACCCATCCGAGTATTCATATGTGTTATGAGCTAGAAGCACTACGAATAGTGGTATCGTCCTCAAAGAACTTGCCAAAACTCCAAGTCTTCACGGTTTTTTTAACATCTTTCTTCAGATGGAACTTTATTTATATCAGCTAATGTATTAACGTGCTTTCCGTTATTATGTCTATTTACAAATTAGGCAAGTGGTCATGAACATTTAGTACTTCTAGTGAAAATTATTCAATAAAGAACAGCTAGAGGTACGCCCCTGATCGAGGATATTTAGGCTCTTAACAAGAGGCAGTCCCGATCATTCTTACACAAGCTACCACTGCTAAACTCCTAACTGACTAAATTGTATTTTAGTTTAATATAGTTTGAAACCTAGTAATTTCATCGAAGTTTACATTTTTTTTCAGTTATTTAGTAGTTACAGTAGTGTACTGCTTCTAGACTGTCTGACATCGATTTACTATCCAGCAAATACTATGGCTAAGGGTACTTCTAAAGGCAAGGGAGCCGCTAGCTCTAAGCCTGCTAAGCCTGCCGAGGTTCCTGAGGTCCCTGTGGAAACACCTAGCCTGTCTGGAGTTGAGCCTGCCGAGGATACTGTTGGGGAAGCAAATTCTGAGGTTGGTACAGAGGATTATTCTGAGGATGACTCGTCGGATCCTAAAGCCTTGGAAGAAGAGGTATCTACTACCGCGGAAAGGCTCGCCAGCGTCCGTGTATCACCTAGGAGTGAAGCTCAGGACCCCAGCTTGCCCCCCCCTGACCACGTGCCGTCAAATATTGGGGATAAACGTCGAAAGGCTGGAAAATTCGTGGATACGAATGTCGGGGGGCATTATAACTCCACATCTAAAGGACACTCCAGCACAAATCCGGAGTGAAAAGGAAGTATTGACCTGTCCGAAAATTTCGGTTTCGCCATCGATGGAGAAGCCATTCCATTCAGCTCAAATCTTGGGGCCGAAGCTGAGGACGCCATAACTCGACAACGAGTGGTTGGATCCTCTCAATCTCGACGCCAATTGAACCGCACTGAAGCGCTCTTGAAGGAGCTAGCGGCAGCAGCAGTTGTGGACCCTCTATCGTGTCCCACTTGGCTGATATTCTTCCTATACCGAAGAAGAAAAAAATTTCGGGCCGGGTTTCGAACCCGAGACCTACTGGTTTACCAGCCAGTATGTTTACCACTAAGCCAGTTACCACTGGCGAGAGAGATAATATTTCAAAATTTAATCTCTATAGCTCTGATGCTACCATCGACCATCCTCTGACAAACCTAACCCTGTCAGAGGATATGATCGTATGGAACTCGATGAGGCTTACCATCCTCGTAATATCGACCCTCATTTGCCAACCAACCCTGGTAATCACGATTTTGGCAATCGCTACACCAGTACCTCGTTAGAGAGTTCCCTGCTCTAATCCTGAGGATGAGGAAGTGAGAACCAGACATACTCGTCTCAGGCTATTACGCTCTGGTATGCAAGTCCTTGAGGACCGTCTATTGAATGACTCTGACCTTGACGATAGGAAAGCGGATAACATTCGCTATCTAATCGATAACAAGAGAAAGGAAATAGACACCATCTTGGCACTAGCAGCCCGTAGCACTGAGCATGAGCCTCGTGAACACTTAGAACCAAGCTTTATAAAGCAGCTAGGTAACGCGCAGGCTGAGGTCGATTTCTCTACTAATGAGAGTACAGTGGAGACACTGAAGGCCTTCGACCAACTTAAGGAGTCTGCCAGCCTTAGGGATAAGCAGATGATGAATGCCTTTATTCATTTCTGTGAGCCAGGTGAATGGCGAACTATCTTGAAGGCTCATGAGCCCAACTGGAAAGCCCTACCCTGGCACCAGTTGCGTGATAATATACTTAACACCTTTTTTTTGAAGATGCACGTGACCGTGAACTTCTAGAGTCTCGCAAGTTCTTTGCGAACGATACCACTATTCGAGGTGCTCTAGCTCATATGACACATATGAATACTGGATGGGTGGTCGTACCTATACTGGCGAATATTTATTAATTTGTCAGATGATGGAGACTCTGGGAGCTAACCTCTTTAAGAAAGTCAATGATGACATCATCGCCTATGGTGATTTGTGATCTATGCCTTGGTCTGTCTTTGAGAAGATAGTACACAAGCATACCAATCCTCTACTAGAGTACTTAGTACCACGAGCTACACCCAGCCCACTAAGCGAAACGCAGTAGAGACTAATACTGCGCGTAGTACTAAGAAACCTCGCACTACTACTGAGGGGGTACTGGCTCTACTTCTACCGAACCGAAAGGTGATAAGAAGGTGAGAGCGCCTTGCAAGAAGTGTGGTTACAACCTCACAAAACGTAATGGCAAGTGGAATGGTAGACACGACCCTGTTATGTGCACCAGGCAAGCCAGATTTTGGACACTATATGAAAGAGTGTGCTACTTGCAAGGGTACTAACGGTTGGCACAAAGAGGATTGCAAGGACTTACCAGACGTCCAAGTTAAGCACTGACAGTACCATATGTGCGCACTAGAGCAAGATTATGAGAAAATGTTCAATAAAATCTATACCAAAGGAGATGAACGTATCTTTCAAACAGTTTTCGTAAATGGAGAAAAGTTATGGCACTATTTGATCCAGGGGCTGAAGTCTCTGCTATTCATGCCGAGTAGCCTACGCTACAGATATGGCTGTCCATAACGAAACAACTGATTTAATCTTGGGAAATGGCAAAGTTACTACTTGCGAACAAGCCATTGACTATGCACACATAATGCTGTCAGATAGAAGAGAAGTGAAGACTCACCTAATCGTTACTGACATGTCTCAGAAATACGATTTAATTATAGGTATGACTGATCTTCTCAGTTTAGGTATAACACTCACTGGTCTGCCTAATGGGCTAGACCCGAATAAAGATCAGTCAGATGATAATATGTTAAAGATACCTAAACCTCCGGAAGGTGAAGCAAAGGATATGATTCCGCACTTCACCGATATAATTATGGACTTAATTATACAAAACAGGAAGATTGCAATAACTGACTGGTGTATGTTTAAGTTCTCTAATGGGTACGTTAGACTTGACTTAACAAACGTCGACTTTCTAAGTTAAAGTGTCCTTCACATAACTACGTGAGTTGGAGACACAAAGACGTTGTCAAAACCCAAATCGAAGATTGGTTAAAACAGGGTCTAATTGAAATCAATTATGATGCAACCCCAGTTAACTTAGCTCTCTTTAGCGGTCGATCAATATAAATCTGATGGAACGTTTAGTAAAACAAGAGTAGTACTAGACCTGTCGCCAATCAACAAACTAATTCCGCAACATAGTTTTCCCTTACCTAAGATAAGCGAGATACTACGCAAAATGGAGGGTGCGACTATCTTTTCCAAGATAGACTTAAAAGCTGCATTCCATCAACTACAGATATATGAGCCTCATAGGAAATACTTTTTCCTTTACTTGGCAAGGTAAGAAGTACCAGTTTAAAGGTGCACCTGAAGGCTTACACATGTTACCTTCTTTCTTCCAACAAGTTATGATGGAACTATTTGCGGACCTGTCGTATAACGTATCAGTCTATTTAGATGATATAGTTATCTTTACAAAGACAGCACATGAACATGCTAAACTCGTTAAAGAAGTCTTAAAGCGACTTAATCATGCTAAACTTAAGATTAACGAAGACAAGTGTTCTTTTGCTAAAGATACTATACACTTACTTGGCTACAAAGTATCTGCAGCAGGGTAGAAATTGATCCTGGCAAGAAACAGTTTCTGTTGGATTTATCAACACCAATTACTGGAAGAGATGTGAACTCTGTGTGTGGGTTTGTTAACTTCTTCTCGGATTCGGTACCGCATCTTTCTCATTACTTAAAGCCTTTCAGTCACCTACGGCTGCACAAAGGACCTTTGGGAAAGCTTTGGACTAAAGAATGTGATGATGCATTTAAACTAGTCAAAAGTAAAGTAATGGACGCACCCATCATGCAGTACCCTGTGGATGGTGTCCCATTCCAAGTAGCAACCGACGCTTCAGATCGAGCGGTAGGTGGAGTGCTTTACCAAACGATAAATGGTAAACCGCGCTACATACAATTCTTTAGCAAGAGTTATAATAAGAGTCAACGGAATTACCCTACCGTTAAACAAGAGCTCCTTGCTATAGTTACTGCGCTAAGACAGTTTAAAGACTACCTTTATGGAAGTTACTTTACTGTCGCCTGTGATCAAAAGTCTTTAACATACTTAAAAGATATGAACCCTGATTCACAGTTGGTGAGCCGCTGGCATGACATTATTGCCAAGTTCGCTTTTAATATAACACACATTCCAGGAATACATAACCATCTTCCTGACATGCTCTCTCGACTTGTGCCCGACTACCAGAAAACAGTCAAAGAGTTATTAGCAACCGATTGGATGCTAAATAAGAAATGGTTTAACCTCGCTCAATCACGATGGGGTCCATTTACTGTTGATATGTTCGCCGCAGAACATAACAAACAGGTTTCTGAATATAGGTCGTAGACTCATCCTAAAGGTGATGCATTTCAGCTTGACTTATCAAAGCATAATGCGTGGGCTAACCCACCTTGTCAACTTATCGCACAGTTGTTAAATTATGTTAATATTACTAAATCTACCATTACGCTGTGTTGTCCCTTACGTAACTCCGACCCATGGATGTAGAAATACGGCCTCCGGTCAGTCTAAAATATCAAGATCAATTGAGATACTACATTGGTTTTTATTTGTATTTTAAATAATTTAGTACAAGCTCTTTTTCCAATATTTCCAAAGTGTTCTAAATTCACTTTGATGGCTCCAATAGCCTGAGTATTTGGTATGACTCATCTACTTGGACCTATTTGAGACATTAGTAGATGTAGGATATTATAAACTAAATTTTATAATCTCCGAACTACTACTTATAGATTTTGGTCCTCCCGCCAATCTCCAAAATCCAATAAGTCTTTTTTCTTTTTTTTAACTTTTCTTCAGATGGAACTTTTATTTATATCAGCTAATGTATTAACGTGACTTACGTTATTATGTCTATTTACAAATTAGGCAAGTGGTCATGAACACTTAGTACTTCTAGTGAAAATTATTCAATAAAGAACAGCTAGAGGTACGCCCTGTGTGATCGAGGATATTTAGGCTCTTAACAAGAGGCAGTCCCGATCATTCTTACACAAGCTACCACTGCTAAATCCTAACTGACTAAATTGTATTTTAGTTTAATATAGTTTGAAACCTAGTAATTTCCATCAAAGTTTACATATTTTTTCAGTTAAATAGTAGTTACAGTAGTGTACTGCTTCTAGACTGTCTGACATCGATTTACTATCCAGCAAATACTATGGCTAAGGGTACTTCTAAAGGCAAGGGAGCCGCTAGCTCTAAGCCTGCTAAGCCTGCCGAGGTTCCTGAGATCCCTGTGGAAACACCTAGCCTGTCTGGAGTTGAGCCTGCCGAGGATACTGTTGGGGAAGCAAATTCTGAGGTTGGTACAGAGGATTATTCTGAGGATGACTCGTCGGATCCTAAAGCCTTGGAAGAAGAGGTATCTACTACCGCGGAAAGGCTCGCCAGCGTCCGTGTATCACCTAGGAGTGAAGCTCAGGACCCCAGCTTGCCCCCCCTGACCACGTGCCGTCAAATATTGGGGATAAACGTCGAAAGGCTGGAAAATTCCGTGGATACGAATGTCGGGGGCATTATAACTCCACATCTAAAGGACACTCCAGCACAAATCCGGCGTGAAAAGGAAGTATTGGACCTGTCCGAAAATTTCGGTTTCGCCATCGATGGAGAAGCCATTCCATTCAGCTCAAATCTTGGGGCCGAAGCTGAGGACGCCATAACTCGACAACGAGTGGTTGGATCCTCTCAATCTCGACGCCAATTGAACCGCACTGAAGCGCTCTTGAAGGAGCTAGCGGCAGCAGCAGTTGTGGACCCTCTATCGTGTCCCACTTGGCTGATATTCTTCCTATACCGAAGAAGAAAAAAAATTCGGGCCGGGTTTCGAACCCGAGACCTACTGGTTTACCAGCCAGTATGTTTACCACTAAGCCAATTATCACTGGCGAGAGAGATAATATTTCAAAATTTAATCTCTATAGTTTCTGATGCTACCATCGACCATCCTCTTGACAAACCTAACCCTGTCAGAGGATATGATCGTATGGAACTCGATGAGGCTTACCATCCTCGTAATATCGACCCTCATTTGCCAACCAACCCTGGTAATCACGATTTTGGCAATCGCTACACCAGTACCTCGTTAGAGAGTTCCTGCTCTAATCCTGAGGATGAGGAAGTGAGAACCAGACATACTCGTCTCAGGCTATTACGCTCTGGTATGCAAGTCCTTGAGGACCGTCTATTGAATGACTCTGACCTTGACGATAGAAAGCGGATAACATTCGCTATCTAATCGATAACAAGAGAAAGGAAATAGACACCATCTTGGCACTAGCAGCCCGTAGCACTGAGCATGAGCCTCGTGAACACTTAGAACCAAGCTTTATAAAGCAGCTAGGTAACGCGCAGGCTGAGGTCGATTTCTCTACTAATGAGAGTACAGTGGAGACACTGAAGGCCTTCGACCAACTTAAGGAGTCTGCCAGCCTTAGGGATAAGCAGATGATGAATGCCTTTATTCATTTCTGTGAGCCAGGTGAATGGCGAACTATCTTGAAGGCTCATGAGCCCAACTGGAAAGCCCTACCCTGGCACCAGTTGCGTGATAATATACTTAACACCTTTTTTTGAAGATGCACGTGACCGTGAACTTCTAGAGTCTCGCAAGTTCTTTGCGAACGATACCACTATTCGAGGTGCTCTAGCTCATATGACACATATGAATACTGGATGGGTGGTCGTACCCATACTGGCGAATATTTTTTGAGAAGATAGTACACAAGCATACCAATTCCTCTACTAGAGTACTTAGTACCACGAGCTACACCCAGCCCACTAAGCGAAACGCAGTAGAGACTAATACTGCGCGTAGTAC
>LUCW03000563.1:5000-30126 GCA_001586965.3 Sphaeroforma sirkka
CAACTACGGCAACCCCTTCTCGGTAGTGCATAGCAAGTACTCGCTGCCCCCAGATGTCAATGTGGCTCTGGCGGGTCTGCGTGTGGTGTGGTGTCACACCCCCACATCGCCCACACAGCACGCGTCCATGCCATCACCGGCACTGTGCTCGTGCGCAATCTGTCCTTCCAAAAGACCGTCTTGGCCAGGCATGTGTGTGTGTGTGTGTGTGTGTATGCGTGCGTGCGTGTATATGTATGTGTGTGGGTGTGTGGGTGCGTGCGCGTGCGTGTATGTGTATGTGTGTGTGCGTTTGTGCGTGTATATATATATATGTGTGTGGGTGTGGGTGGGTGTGTGCGTGCGTGCGTGCGTATGTGTGTGTGTGTGTGTGTGTGTGTGTGTGGTTTGGCATGGGTGTGTCAATTATGATTTCGTGGGGCTATGTCAGAGTGTGTATAAGTGTTGGTGTGTGAGTGTATATTGAAGATTAAAATGTGCTTTCTGGTAGGTTACGCCGGCTGATAAGATTGTTGAGTGGTATTGACTGGAAGTTGTTTGATACTTACTGGTAACTAATTGGTAATGACTGGTGATTGACTGGTAACTGCTGTTATTGACTGGTAGTTGATTGGTAACTCCTGTTATTGACTGGTAGTTGATTGGTATTTGCTGTTATTGGCTGGTAGTTGATTGGTAACTGCTGTTATTGACTGGTAGTTGATTGGTATCTGCTGTTATTGGCTGGTAGTTGATTGGTATCTGCTCTTATTGACTGGTAGTTGATTGGTATCTGCTCTTATTGACTGGTAGTTGAATGGCGTGTCCCTTTTATCTGTGCTCCGTGTGAGAGCACTAGTGAGTGGCTTGTAGCCCTTTTTGTCAAAGCATTACCAGAAATTATGCGACCACCACTGCAACTTAATTTGATGTGTATATATTGTGTTAGATGGTGCTTTGGATGTCAGTCAACAGTTGGATTCCCTATATCTAGCTCTATGGGCAATACCTGCTATGGAAGGTGCCTGTGTATGTTTCATGGTTTGTTGACTAGCCTTGTGATACATCAGACATGCATTAATATAAGCATGATGCATGATCGTCCCTTAAATCTTCATTGCATTAATTAATTAGCCCAGCCCTAATCCTAAGACCTTAAAACCCTCAAATCCTCAAACCCTCATTTGGCACATATGTGCTTGTACCTACCCCGCCCTCACATATAAGGCATGCACGAACATACACGCACGTCTTGACGCTCTTGTGTTACATTTTAGCATGTATATCACCTGCACGCACACGTATCGCATGGCTTTGATGACTTTGATGGTCATATTTAAATGCGTCTTTTCTGCGGTCTTGGGCTGCACTGTTCAGGTGGACCATCAACGATTGGGAAACGTACGAAGACGTGGCAGCTGACTTCTCCGAGCATCATGCACAAGGTGGGTATGAAACCGATGCCACAGACGAGTTTGTCTTCAAATTCGATGTCGACACCGACAGTCCGACAGCGGCCCAAGGAAGAGGTTAGTTGTTGTGTTCGGTATGTGCATGTGTAGCGATTGATAGATATGTCCCCACTGGGAGTTAATTGTCTCGAGCTCCTCAGGCGGTGTGTAGTTATATTATTGGAGAATGAACTGCTGATATTCATCGCGAGAATGATTAATGTACGGTCACCGAGACCGACGACCTGTAATCGTTTGCCTTTGTATGTCGAATGATGGTTTCAAGGTTTCCAGCATCTTAAACGTTTCAGAATTGACGTTTTGCGACAATTTCACTTTCGTCTAACATAATTTGCTCGTACATTACTAAAGATCAGGTCAGCTACCTGCTGCTGTTGTGTTGGGTTCCAGAGTTTTGTAGTCTCGGTGCGCTTGATATGGTTGTTCTGTGTACTCCTCTCTTCCAGGTACGCTCAGTGTGACCATTATTTGAACCGTATCTTAAAATGCATGCATGCGCAACACCACACTCGCGCTGGATATCACGCAAGTCCGTTGCTATCTCTTTCGCCTGTGTGGATTGAGTAGACACCACACAGATCAAACATGATATTCAATGCATGAATACGAACATCCATACCCGGCCCCTCCCAAGTTGCTGATACACAACACATACACAACAGAAGGCGCAGCACACACGACTACGGGGCCGCTGCAACGCTCGGGATCCATTACACACATTCTGCAAGTGGCTGTGTGCTTTGTAAGCACGCACTCCACTCCCGGTCTGCCAATAGTCACGAAGGAGTACTGGGACAACAAACGCGGCAGCAACTATGTACTGGTGCTCAGGTAGCCGAGTGCACGCACAAAACATTAGTACGTAGTTTGAGGCAACACCATTTGGTGTTGCAATGGCAATGCCCCATCACCGCGCATTTCTGATGCACACCCAAAAGGGGGGCCATGGCATGACTAGGCTTTCATGAGGGGGCTTCGCCATCGTTGCCAGCGTTAGCCTTGCACTTGTGTCTCATCGCCCGAAGCATATGGGTGCAACCATAGCCGATCTCGCGCACACTGAAGGTATGCAATGACTTGCATTGAGCTAGTGGTAAGGTCTCATTGAAGGAAGAAGTGATGGCAGATGGTGGATGAACAATTTAGTGAATGGTAACCTCCAGTAGACTTTAGTCATGTTCACCTTGTTCGTGCATGATAGATCCAGTGGTACGCCTACATTTACGGGTGAGGACGTGTCTGCCAAATGTAGGCCGGCTATAGACGTCCCAGAAGTGAAATTAGAAGTACTGGGAGCTTCAGCATGTATTCTGCCCTGCGACGTATATACAACCCGTTGTATGGACTACAGGCTACGGACATTCCATCGAACACAGTTATGTGGAACAACTTCAATGCGAACACAGTTATGGAGAACCCACTTCGATGCTATACGGATTGTCGTCGATGCGTATCGTTTGAACAGCAGTCGCATCACTTACGAGGGAGTATCAGTTTACTATACCTATAGCCAGCAGCCAGCACAATTGCACAGCTGTCACACACAACAGACTTGCAATCGCAAATACGCCAATGCGTGACAGAGAGTTCAATCTCGGTGCGTCTGTTTGGCTGAAAGCGCACAGTGCAGAGCGTCACTGATTGCGTCGCACCAATCAATCTACTGCGCGCACTCTCCATACTACTACAGACTATACTTCGGCCCTAAACTAGAACCCCGAGGCATACTGTGTTATGGCGCACGAATGCTGGACTACTGTGGAGAATTTTGGGTCATCAGCAAGCTGATATGAATAGACATGATTCAAATATCCTCTAGTCCATGTGAGGCTGATACCTAGAAAGTGTCCAAATGGTATAGCAGGTGAACAACAAAAGAGCGGCGTTATAGACGCTGCCATTGTCGATGCATAAAGCAATGTCATTATTGGACATGATAATTGACAGCGAAGTCATTTGAGGTCGTGAGCGAACGGAAGCTCTACCAGGTACAGGCGAAAACTATGGCAACTTTTTTAAAGATTTTTGAAAATTGAGAAACAAGTAGGAGGATATCAATTGGTTGGATGAAGTCAATTAAATTTATGGGTTTTAGTGAATAACAAGCTGGAGCATCCGAAAACGAGATGGGGACTGAAGTCTGAATGTGCCGAAGGTCAGCGTATTTTAAAACTTATTTAGTAAAGTTCACCGTTCTCCTTATGTACAGGCTTTTGTTGATTTTTTGTTATATATAAAAACAATAAATCACAAAATTGTGTTCAATTTTTAGAATGTCACACGGCCATCTTGATGGCAGGCCCCCTAACTCAAAAACATGAACTATTTTTATATTTGTAAGGTGCCTCCACTTTGTACCGAGCTTCTACAGGGTTGCGAAACCCTAAGGACAGAAACGTGAACACTAGAAAGTGGAGACTCAGTCTGACCCGCATAAGTTCATAATAATGTGACATAGGGTTAGCCTATATATATGTCGCACAGTATGGTAGACTCCTCCTTTGGTTTGACCTAGGAGTAGTCTACACATTACTGACAATTTCCAAGGTGAAAGTTCAAGTGTAGATTTGGGCTTTAGCGTCTTACTTATTACAAAATACAGACCATATATATATTGGTCGCGACATTTTCAGTCAAATTTGTATAACACACACAAACACATCCCAGAAGTGACTGTAACAGCCCCAATCGTCCACTTCACGCTACTGCTGCCACCGATCCTAGTGCAGCTGGTGCTGGTGGTACAGCCGTGGATGCCTTGATCAGCGCTAGCAATAGGTATGGTCTATCCTGAACCTTTGCGGTCTTATCGAATTCTACACCGCGGCTGGTTAATTCAGCATTCACACGATCAGATGTTCCATCCATAACCCATGCACCAGGTCCCAGACTTCTAGCTAGTACAACTCTCGCATAGTAGCTGTGTTCGACCAGTTGCCAGAAAAGGCCAGATTAAAGCGCTTCAATATTCAAGAACACACTTAAAGTAGCTGATAGACAACAAGTCACGCCATCGAGTAACTGAATACTGTAAGTTACGTAAAAAGAAGAAAATATGCGTTAATACAGATAATCTCCTAATATCTTCTTACAAGGGTATGACATGGGATCGCGCTTCCTCTTTCCTTAAATTGTTGTTTTGATGTTCTATGGCTTCCAAAAGAGTTCTCGGGATGCATAAATCAGGTTTTGTGTCCCAGCGGTTGGCGTGTTTGCAAAACAAACGTTTTGTAAAGCATTTCTGATAGGATCATCTGAATGGTTACCAGTAATCATAGGCTCTTCATTGCGTGCGTCTTGTATCGCCAATGCTGCTAGAGTTTCTTCCGAGAAAGCTTGGACTACCGGAAGCACTTTCAGCTTGTTAAATGAGGACGGTAATGTGGCCTACTTTGACAATCGACAATCTCGATAAGCCCTTTCTTTCTCCTGATTGTTGTCTAGTTTCTCTATCTTTCCATTTGGCTGTCCCCGTGGGAATTAGAACGTTACAATCTGTATCTGACAAGGCTGGCTTTTTCGGATTTCTCTTGTGTGCCGAGCGCTAGCAATTGCGGAAATATTGTATTCATGAACATAGCAAAAAGCCAAGTGTGTGCGCTTATTGCTGCCAGGCTAGCAATTGCGGAAATTTTGTATTCATGAACATAGCAAAAAGCCAAGTGTGTACGCTTATTGCTGCCAGGTATTTCAATGTATTGTGCTAAGCGTTCATCGTTTGTTTTCTGCGTCCAACCAGCCATGGTTTCTGCTGTGATGTTCACGTCGGGATTGTACTTTATACTTAAGCATGAGAATACATTCCAAATTACGATTTGTAGCTTGTGCATCTGTAATAATAAGAAGGAGTTTGCCTCTCTTTTTTTTACACTTCTGTAGTTTGCGTTCCACAATTGCCATATAGTAGCTACCGTCAGAGGAAGCTGTAGGTACAGCTAATAAAGCATTATGTTGATCGTTTGTGATTCCTGACATTGTCACACAACTAATGTGTGTGGCTGGCTCAGTTGGTTTGTTCTGTGCAATCCCTATGGTCTGCACATTCTTATATTGCAGCATGTTTTTGCTGCCGATATCATCCACGTGTATATACTACAGTTAGTCTATTAGCCTTGGTCGCTCTTCGCCAAATCGTACCTGAAAGCCTTGACTCACACCTGTATTCTTACTTCATAACTTAATAATCCTTTCCAGGATCTCCGTGTGTGTGCTGTTTAAATCTAGGCTACAAATGGAATTGACCTGGAGCGTTGTAGGAATATATTGGTCACCCAATGGCAGACTGAGATACTTATTGACAGTCCTGAAGACTATAGCTGTTGGCCAAACATCAATGTTCTACCTTGACAGCGGCACCCACGCGCCTGAGTGTTCGCAATTCTAGTCTGCTCGGCTAGAAATTGTAACTTTGGGATACAATCCCTGCTAACTTGGACACTGGTTAGGCAATACTGCACGGATCCAGCATGCACACTGCCTACGTTTTGGAGATTATTCAGCCAATTCGTTTGGAATTCAGCCAACTACGTGAATTCTCAATGGCGACGTTGACTCGCCTTGCCGAACACCATCGAAGGTTGATTATTCTATGCAACAGGTAGCATCAAAATCGCAACCACGCTGGGTTCCCCAACACTCAACGAAAGCATGGACAACATCAACTGGTCATTTGATCATCGGCAAGGCTGACGATATAAAGCGAATCAGCACAGTGAAACGCAGAATTCGCTGCGCAAAAAAAAACCTTAACATTCAAGTGACACAATGGAGGAAAACGAGACGAAAGTATACGATTTGCCCAAACTTCATAGTTCCCGAACCTTGATATTCAAATTTCCTCATAGTGCTTGTAAAAGTCAGACTAACCAGGCTGACTATCGATACCAATAAGTTAATGTAAAAGAAAGTACGATTTAGAAGTAAATTCACACAATGTAATTTAAGTTTAGCTTCAGCCCTCGGTAATGAGCTAGAGATTAGGGCATTTTAGACATTAATCACTCACTACTTCGGTCTAGATTTATTCAGTGTCAGTAACTAAGATCAGATTTCATTTCATTGGATGCACGATATTCCATTCCCTTATCCTTTCATGCTTCCAAACTATCGTCATTATTAATGAAATAAATTTAAGTCCAACTCAAGAAAAATAAAAATAAATCAAAAACACCATGTTGGTATTGTTACATGGATGCACCTATACCCCATCACATCGTACCTAGCTCTCCGTCCCATTGAAGGCATAGACGGGCACATCTAGTTGGCTGGCTATGGTGGATCATTTTCATGCCCCATTTCTCAGTAGGTTATCTCGCGCTAAGAGTATTCGGAAATACAATGTGTCATCAAGTGTCAATTTTAGCTGAGACCCCTCAAGTATCATATCCCAATATTCTGATGGAAACATATCGTTATAGAAAAACTACCATATTAATATCAACAGAGTCTCCGTCCTCTGTTGTATACAATTATATTTCCAAATATCTACTAATAGATTCTTTGTTTGTTTGTTTTGTTTTCTGCATTTCAAGATATCTATAATTAGATAATTAGATTATTTTGCAGTTACAAATATCTACAATTACGTTTCAACGTATACCAGGTTTTATAACCGTATTGCGTTTAAATGATCACACGTTTATAATATAGGTTTAACATGTGCTTCTATCATGGGAACCCGCTGATTTTACGTGCTGAATACGGGACATAAATGTTCATAGGTTCCCATTGGTGCACTAGGCGGTTCCAAATTGAAATTTTGTTCAGACGAAATTCGTTCAAAATTAGTAGGAGGAGAAGTCTTTATTATAATCTTTCGCATACGCGGTGATGACGCAAGTCGTAAGTACACGCTTAGATAACTGCATCTCAACGTTCTCTCTCCATAGAGAGGGAGATGTTGTTCTTTTATTAGTAATCTTAGAAATCACTGGCTTCTCTAATTAAGGAGTCATGTGACGATTTTATAATCGATGACTTTCTAATTGATGTCATGTGCCGATTCTATTAATCGGTAAAACAGTTTATCAGATCCTTCTGATAAACTCTAAAAACCCTAAGTTTAACTACCAGGTGTATTCCCCCCCCCCCCCCCCCTTCTTCTCAAACTGAAACATTACAGAATAGCAGTGTGCTAGGTTTAGAGATCGTAAAAGGAATACCCATATTAAGTTGGTTGCTGGCATTTATCCTCTGAAAGCTAGAGTAGTGTGCTGGCATTTATCCTCTGAGAGCTAGAGCAGTATGCTGGCATTTAACCTCTGAGAACTAGAGGGCTCGAAGTGCACGGCTCGAGCGCACCGTCGTATCTAGTAATTATTATTGTTCTCAGTTATTAAAGTATCTTAAAGTGTTTTAAGTTTTAAGTGAATAGTTTTGATTTATTTGATTCGAGTCCCTGCTTTTATATGCTTTGGACTCGTAATTCTTGAGCCATTAAGAAACACCTCTTAAGGTGAAAAAGGTTCTCACTTATTCTACGATCCAATCCAAAGACAGCGTCACCACGTCTTCAACGATTGTGGCTTCCATTGTAATCTTTGGCCTTATGCTCTTAGATTGTACTTCTCCGATAGTTAGGGATGCCTTGATGCCCATCAGAGATATTCTATATTGATGATTCCATACTCCCGGCATTTCGGTTCTGAGATAATTCCATCTAAAATATTTCTGTGTCCCTCTCTGAGTTTAGATTCTCTCCTTGGTTGATGCTGGGATAAACCTTGTTGAGTCTCCGCTGTTTGGCCGTAGTTTTTATGCTTGGTAAATAATTCTGGTTTACTGCGAGAAATAGTTATGCATCTACGATAAAGTTTAAGAGTTGTGCACGTTGTTTTTTACGTGTCCGTGTCTGCTAGGCCTTATGGTAGGCCTTATGGTAGGCCGCTATGTCGTTGGCATCGTCAAACGCCTCCGCTGTTTCCCACGTAGGGTCTCCTTTGCGCAATCTCACTTAGTATTCCATCTTGCCAGTATCATCATTCGTACGGTGTGTAACGATACGGCGAAACTCGACTCCGCCTTCCGCCCACAACTCGTCGTTAAGTGTTAGGTCCGTGTTGCAATGTACAAACCGGAGAATCAACACGTACTGGCTTGTCGTTGAATTCCGGAGGGGCGGAGCCGTCTTTATTAGCCAACTCGTAGCGCTGACCGACTCTAGCCTTGACCACATATGGGCTGTACAGCGGCCACTTCGCCTTTGTCGTTCTACCCTCAGACCGCACCATCACTACATCACCTACGTCAAAATGTACTAAATCGTGAGCGTGCAGGCGGTCAAACGTCTTTGCAAGTTTGCCCGTATACACTTGGTAATGTGGTGGAGTGCCGGAAGGATAGTGTCCTGCAATTGGTCCAACCGTTGAGCCCAGGTGTCATTCGTAATTGGCTGGGTGTCATGTAGCGGCGACCAAAATACACGCTGAAAGGCGCACTCTTATGTCGGCGAGATATACGAAGATTTTGGTGGAGCGTTGTGAAACGGAGGCGTTCGTCCCACCGTAAGGGTACCGCTTCACAGCATTGTCTCTTTGTGATCTCTAAACCCTCGTAATCTCTTTGTGATCTCGTTCGGCAGTGCCCAGTACTTGGGATCGGTATAGCGGTGACACCTTATATAGCATGCACACACACAAGGAGTTCTACTACCTTGTTGGTGAATTGGTTCTTCATGTCTGTCTGGATCAATCGCGGGAAGCTATGCTTGCCAAAAAAAATATCTATCAGTGTCTACGACGTTGTCTCTTTCGTCTTATCAGGTGTTGTTCGAAGGATTGAGTAGCCTGTAGCGATATCCAGGACGTGAAGGATGTAATTGTACTTCTTCCGAGGCTCGAGTGACATCGGAATGCAATCGACTTGGATGCGATCCCACGGGTAACGCACGTCAATGCTGATCATCGGAAGAAACCCTTTACGTAGCGTGTCTTGATCCAGGCATGTATCACATATTACACATTGTCGTTTGACTTCAGCTGCCAATTAGAGTGCGCCTGGCCACATATGGCCGTTATGTCTGAGTTGCTGAACTGTGCCTGCCGCTTCATGGTGGCCTTGTTCTTGGTGAGCTTGCGTGAGATGTGTGCGGCGTTGTCGTTCTTCCGGCGTTACTGGTTGTCCTTTTGCCTCTGCTCTAAACACATAACATATGCAGTATGTCGTGGTTCTGCATACTCTAGTCGTTATGACAATAGTGGGTCTAGCTTGTAACCGTTTGGTGGGCCCACTCGTGCGATCATCGTGTGACCCCACGGTGTCTTACCAATTGCGTACTTAGCATACTTTAGAAACATATGCGGCGTACGTGGTACCAGCATTGGTTCTTCCTGTAGCAACTGCTTGAACAAGTCAAACCAGTACGCTCTTGGAACCCACGGTAAGCATACCGTTGCACTTGCGCCGTCGGCTTTTATTCATTCACCCGTCGACCTGGACCTCGACCTGGACCAATCGTAAGCAAACGCTCCTTCCCCGTCATCCTTCGTCCAAAATTGAGGTAGTTGAGCATTGGTTGGGTCCACAAATACATCTATGTCATTCGAACCGAATTGTTGCTGCGCTTGTTCAAAGTAGCTAGGAAACAATTGCAAACAATCCGTGTACAGTACTTCAGGTACGTCACTTTTCACTGTACCCTCGTGTACTCTGCTCAACATGTCTGGTAACACGTTTGCCTCCCCTGATGTATCTGATATGGTGAAGTTGAATGGTTTGATGTTATGGTGCCATCTCTGTAGCATCGGATTATGTTTAAGCTGAGTGTTCATATACACTAGGGCCTTGTGATCTATAAAGACTGCAAAACGTTGCCCATCAAGGTGCACCCTGAAATGTGTAAGCCCGTTTTAGGAAAACTGGTAACTCCTTCATTGATGTAGCGTAATTCTGTTGCGCATGGTTCAGTGTCTTACTAAAGAACATTAAATAGTGTTTCTTCCCGTTGACCCATTGGAACAGTTCTCCTCCCAAACCGTAGTCGCTAGCATTTTAGGTTCCTCTCAAAGATCACCGATCAATTCGTTCGGTTTTAATTGGTAGAATTCTCGTAAGGGTGCGACTGTGTTCGCGAAGTTGGGGAGATGCTCATGGAGGTAGTTCGCCAAACATAAGGCGGAAGCTATGTCCTTGTACCGTAGTGGGGTGGGCCAGTCGAGTAGCTTTACTTGTTTCTCATGGTCGACGTTGATGCCTTGCGCAGACACCTTCTTCTCCAACTTCGTGACTTCGGAGATAGTAAAATGGTACTTGGCGGGGTTGAGCTTAAAGCTATGGTACGTTAATCGTTCGATTACCTTGTGCACCGTCTTAATATGTTCGTCATAGTCGTCGCTAGCGATAACTATGTCGTCGATGTAGTGATGGACCGGAAAACCGTCAAGTATCGTACTCAATGTACGTTGGAACTGCTGCGTGAGTACATGGAGTCCGAACGGTGCTGATGTGAACGAGTACTGATAACGCTGTCTATGGTTTGCTGCAGAAATATACAATGTTCTATTTTTGTTTGTTATGTAAATCAAAGAGGTCTCCCGAGGGACTCTCATGGCACCCTCGGGAAAACTGCAAGAGGGTTCCCTCGTGAGCCCGCCCGCTCGCTCGCTTGCTCTCTATGATAGTGTCTTATGAAAAAGCTAATTTTAGGGACGACCCAAGCCCGCAAGGCTGGAGTAAAGAATTATCAGTGCCTGATAATTTTACTCTTACCGAAGGAAACCTCTTCCCAGTATCTAACAGTGGAAGCTTTTATAAAGTATCATGATTTTTTTAGGTGTATGTGGGAGAACATTTCCACTCGGTCATCCCTCACTCTCTACACACTTGTTGACTCTGACGGGATAAATACCAATAAACCCTTACTTACACTACTTCATTGCTCACTACAATATCACCAATCGTAGATCCCGAGGGATCTCACATTCCGAGGGGATCCCACATAGGGGGATGTAAGAGGGTCACCACCCTCCACCATGGGAGATCTCGTAGAGATCTTCCATGTACGAGGGCTTCTGCCCACTACCATTACTACTTCCCACACATATAAACTTCATCCATTTTCTGAAGGAACATATACCAGAAAGCTATGCTCCCCTCTAACAACAGTATCTTATTGTCACTACACAAGCGTAATTTACTTACCTAATGTACCTCTCATGACCTATCCACCCTATAGCACACCTCTCATGACCTCCGAAGAAGGGGCACCTTGTGGTAGAGGAAGGATAGCTCTAGGGTTTTGATGAGATGAGATACATCCCTGCTTTCGGATGGCTGGAATTAAGTAAATTATGAATTGTAGGAACTTCACATGTTCACTGGGCAACCTAAATGGATACCTTCATAAAATTTGATGCCACCGCAAGGAGATTATCGGTTATAAGCCCTAAAAATAAAAGTGGATTAGATATTCAAGTTAATTTGAAATTTCCTGTTCGCTCGCTCTCTACGATAGGTTATGTATACTCATGGGTACAGTTATATGTATAGGGGGGACAGTCGGTAGGGGAGAGAGAAGCAGAGGGTACTAAAAATGAGTATATAGTATCCAGTCCTTATGGATGAATGTGTAGATGAGAGTCCATTTACCTGTCCAATGTATTTAGCTGTATGCACGGTTGTGTGGAAGTGCGAACCATGATGTTGACTCACACTCGACTATCTTCTCTGAATCATTCCATCGCTTCTGTCTCTTCTTGAGTGCGATGTCCTTCACTTTCTCAAGCAAGAAAAGACTACATCTCTGGTACGACGCGTCTCCTCTAAACATGGTAAAACATGGTCGTCCTGAAAATCCTTGTTGAAAAGTACTTGTAGTCCACTATAACGGCCCCTGAAATAGTGCGCGGGTGTTGTACCAGTGACTAAATCCGGTGTATTGTTCATTTGTGTCTGTGCCCAGTTAGTTGAGTATGGCCACATGCCAGCATTGTCTAGCAAGGCTCGAACTCCTTCACCTTTCTGTGTCGTACCTCATTCGCACCATGTGTCTGAGGCTTATAAGATACGCCAATCTTGTGGCATGATCCCGCAACGAGTAAGAGTGTCGTCATGATATTTCCTGTAAACTCACTAACGTTGTAGGTACATACAATAGCTGGCCAGCCAAAATCTGCGAAACAATATATGCACTCAGCCACAGTGGGTGTTGATTTGTCTTTCAGAGGATATAGAACGTTACATCGTGAAGCAACTTCAAACACGTGACAGACATACTTATCTTTCGTGTGTTCGGACGTGGGTAGCTCAACCAAATTAATGATAACCCTGCGTCACAACTTGTCTTCTGATACAATCTTTAATGGGGCATATCCATAGCGCTTGATCCGGCTATCTTCGCAGTCGTTGCATTTGTGATGCACCTGAGATATATATTGCCTAAGCTTTGGGTGTATAATTGCTCTTGCAATCTTTCTCAGTCATAACCTTATCCACGTGTTTAAGCGCATAATTTTGCCTTAACCACTTCAGAATGTCGTCCTCCGATGAACTCGCTGAGTCAATGTCTGGAGGTTAGGATTCCGCTACTACATCACTAGGACTTGAAGATTCGTCTGGTCTCATCTCGCCTGAAAGATCGGCCGTGTGAATTCTACTAATGTACTCCTTGTCCATGGGTTGAGTAGCATGGTGGTATACATCTGGAAAATCGTCCCTGTCAGAACGTATCTCCTTGTAGAATGCTTTCGCTAGTGACTTGTTCCTCTTTGTTACTGTAGGATTAGATTGTACCTCGGTAACGCATACTGCAGTTTCGTGTGTCGTCTCAGCCTCTCGTTGAAACTTAGGTGTCAAGAATGGAATCTTGGATTCTTCAACCTTACGCTTGAAGGTCTCGCTAAAACCCTAAACTCTAAACCCTTGAAGGTCTCGAACTGTGTTCATTTGGATGTTCCAACTGGACCTATTCGACATATGATTGTATATCGCCAAGGCATCTTCTGACCTGCACGGGTACCCTGGTAGAGAAAGTATCTACCTCTCTATCCACATATATGGGCTCACATTGTATCATCGATATCAACTGTGGGAGCTATTTATCTGAATGTCTTACGGGACAACACAACGTGATGGTAGCATCTTGTATATGTACATAATTAGCAACTGTGATATCAACAACCACGGTGGATTCGCTCATGCGTTCTCATCTGTTAAGTCGATTTGAAACTCATCACCTTCTGGATGTTTCAGAGTCCGGTATCGCAGCAGCTGCGCATTATGATGTGCTGCAAACATGTCAAGGGTATTAGGGTTTTATAAAACCCTAAAACCCTGTTGTCGCAATCTTAAACCATCTAGAATTGGCCATCCAATCCGTAGCTAGTAACTCTCGGCCCATTTTGTTGAAGTACGGTACAAAGCGTGACAGCATATCCGATAAGTGAGTATGCATCCCCGGTATGTGTGATGCTAAATGGAAAATTTGCATTCGTATCGTGCCATCGACTGACCAATTGTGAGTTGGGGTTCTAAAATCCCCAGTCCTTAAAATGAGTGAGTGCAGTCACAATAGCCAACAGCTCTTGTTGCACCGTCGGGTAGTTGATTTGTGACGAGTCCATAGCCCTGCTAAAGAACTGCACGTATCTCGGTTTCCCGTCAATCATTTGATACAGAACGCCTCCTAACGCCATGTCGGATGCGTCTGTAGCCACCATGAATGGTACTCCATGTTTCGGTGGCTGGACTACTGGAGCCCGCTGAACCACTGTTTTGAGCTGCTAAAAGGCATCATCACATTCTTTAACCCACAACGCTGCCAATCTAGCCTTGTGACATCGTAAATGTTCGAAAGGCATAAGTGTAAACTTCGATGGAAATTACTAGGTTTCAAACTATATTAAACTAAAATACAATTTAGTCAGTTAGGATTTAGCAGTGGTAGCTTGTGTAAGAATGATCGGGACTGCCTCTTGTTAAGAGCCTAAATATCCTCGATCACACAGGGCGTACCTCTAGCTGTTCTTTATTGGATAATTTTCACTAGAAGTACTAAGTGTTCATGACCACTTGCCTAATTTGTAAATAGACATAATAACGTAAGTCACGTTAATACATTAGCTGATATAAATAAAGTTCCATCTGAAGAAAAGTTAAAAAAAGAAAAGACTTATTGGATTTTGGAGATTGGCGGGAGGACCAAAATCTATAAGTAGTAGTTCGGAGATTATAAAATTTAGTTTATAATATCCTACATCTACTAATGTCTCAAATAGGTCCAAATAGATGAGTCATACCAAATACTCAGGCTATTGGAGCCATCAAAGTCAATTTAGAACACTTTGGAAATATTGGAAAAAAGAGCTTGTACTAAATTATTTAAAATACAAATAAAAAAACCAATGTATTATCTCAATTGATCTTGATATTTTAGACTGACCGGAGGCCGTATTTCTACATAGCCCCCAGTAGCTTTTAGAACTACGAACGTACGTTAAGATACGATCTAGTTGGTAAAGCGAAAACCAAAGTAAAAAAACGGTTTCGGTCATGACTTATCGAGTAAGTATGTGCCTATATGTACGAGTTCAAGACTCATGTTGTACTCTATGTCGTTTAGTATTTGGTCCAGTAACCATTTCCGATGTAGGCGCCTTACGTTTATTATTTGGTAAGGTAATAGCCAAAGGCTGTTCTTCATTAGTAAGTAAGTTTGAACAATTTTCTGCACTGTTGGTAAGCAGATCAGAAAGTTTAGTCACGTAGGAAGTAGGTGGCAAATAGGGAATTTCAGATCCGTCAGGGTTTGTAGTCACCTGAGGAAACCCTTTTCGTTTATCTCGTGTGTTCTTATGTAAACGCTTATTCCATTTCTTATTAAAGATACGAAGAAAGTCGCGAGATTCACGAAATGCATCGGAGGTTAGCCAAGCTACTGTCCCATCCATGAAACGGGTCTTGTAGTAAGTGTAACCGTCTTCGGATGTTCTGTCAATTATATCTTTGACTTGTGACTCCATAACTGGTACATCAGAATCAAATGAGCGAGCGAATGAGAGTTCGGAGGTAGGGATACGGTGAGTGCCTAAATTAGTTGCGCTAGTACCATCAATGTTATTCACTTCGTAAGTATCACTCTTCTCATCATGGTAGGAAATAACAAAAGGTCCTATCGTCTTAGAAGAGAGTTCGGTAACGTTGGCGTTTCGATTTATAATGTTAACGTAATCGCCGACTTTGAACTGAACAATGTTCTTAGTGTTATTCCATCGGTCATACGCTTTAAGTAGGACACGATTCTTGTGCTCGAGTAAACAGGGGTAAACAACGTTCTGCATATGCTCAATCTTTTGTAGCCACGGGGTAACGTGTTTCTCGGGCGCAGTTTTATCAAACGTTGCTTGTAATTCACTATAGCGGCCAAAGAAATAGTGAAGCGGGAGTGTTCCAGTTTGAGGATTCATGCAGTTATTCATTTGAGTCTGAACCCATTTCAAATGATAAGGCCACATATCCTCAACGTCGTCTAGTGCGGTACGCAAGAGTTTCTTAAGTTCTCTATGACGTGTCTCATTTGCACCCTGCGTTTGAGGTTTGTAAGGAACACCACGCCTATGGTTCATGCCTGATACGAGTATAAGTGCCTCCATTACGTCGGTACAAAACTCACTACCGTTATCAGAACATAGTACTCGGGGGGAAACCGAAGTCATTAAAGACGTGATAGCATAATTCTGCCACTGTTTGTGGACGTTTGTTCGGTATTGCATAAAGCAAGTTATAGCCCGAAGCCACACATAAGAAATGACAGATATATACATCGCCAGTATGCTTGGATCGCGGAGTTTAACCAAATCGACTATGACTCGGCGCATCGGTTGGTCTTCTGTCACACTTTTAGGGGTGCCCAACCGTATCGCTTGATCTGGTTCTTTTCACAATCAGTACAGCGTCGGTATACTTCACGTATGGTTTCTTTCAGCGCCGGGTGATCAAGCCCTGCACGAATAGCCATTTTATAAGTATGCTCATATGCTCGATGCGTTAAATTATGTATAATTTTAACTCTACTTTCGAGCTCCTCTAAGTCAGTCAGATTCTGCGTAACGCTGGCTGGATGAACCATAGTCCTGTTGGAAAGGGCAACCTCAGTATCAGGAGGGGTAGACTCCTGAGATACATAATTGACAACATTAGATTGTTGAAGTATCTTCTTCAGTTGTTTCGCAACTCCTGGCTGTTCTTTAAGCAGCGCTTTAAGTAGTTGAGTGCGAGCTTCAGGTTCTCTTAGAGTTTTGAGTCTTTGATCCATGGCCTTAGCTAGTTCCATGTTTTTTACGATCTAATGCCGTTTCAATCGGCATTACCTCGACTGCAATCTTGTTGGGTGCATGTGTTGTACGAGTCTTGAGCTTTTGTTCAAACTCTTTAGACTCCTCTAGTTTAGCTAAGAATTCGGTTGAGGGTTTCCACTTAGTGGTACCTGCAGGACCGATGCGACAAACAATGGTGTGTTTCCAAGGCGTCTTCTTAATAGAATAGGATCCCTGATACAAGAACGTGTCGGTTTCACGGTCGACATAAATAGGTTCGTCTTGAATCATATTAATTAAATCACGTATCCATGGGTCGGAGTTACGTAAGGGACAACACAGCGTAATGGTAGATTTAGTAATATTAACATAATTTAACAACTGTGCGATAAGTTGACAAGGTGGGTTAGCCCACGCATTATGCTTTGATAAGTCAAGCTGAAATGCATCACCTTTAGGATGAGTCAACGACCTATATTCAGAAACCTGTTTGTTATGTTCTGCGGCGAACATATCAACAGTAAATGGACCCCATCGTGATTGAGCGAGGTTAAACCATTTCTTATTTAGCATCCAATCGGTTGCTAATAACTCTTTGACTGTTTTCTGGTAGTCGGGCACAAGTCGAGAGAGCATGTCAGGAAGATGGTTATGTATTCCTGGAATGTGTGTTATATTAAAAGCGAACTTGGCAATAATGTCATGCCAGCGGCTCACCAACTGTGAATCAGGGTTCATATCTTTTAAGTATGTTAAAGACTTTGATCACAGGCGACAGTAAAGTAACTTCCATAAAGGTAGTCTTTAAACTGTCTTAGCGCAGTAACTATAGCAAGGAGCTCTTGTTTAACGGTAGGGTAATTCCGTTGACTCTTATTATAACTCTTGCTAAAGAATTGTATGTAGCGCGGTTTACCATTTATCGTTTGGTAAAGCACTCCACCTACCGCTCGATCTGAAGCGTCGGTTGCTACTTGAATGGGACACCATCCACAGGGTACTGCATGATGGGTGCGTCCATTACTTTACTTTTGACTAGTTTAAATGCATCATCACATTCTTTAGTCCAAAGCTTTCCCAAAGGTCCTTTGTGCAGCCGTAGGTGACTGAAAGGCTTTAAGTAATGAGAAAGATGCGGTACCGAATCCGAGAAGAAGTTAACAAACCCACACACAGAGTTCACATCTCTTCCAGTAATTGGTGTTGATAAATCCAACAGAAACTGTTTCTTGCCAGGATCAATTTCTACCCCTGCTGCAGATACTTTGTAGCCAAGTAAGTGTATAGTATCTTTAGCAAAAGAACACTTGTCTTCGTTAATCTTAAGTTTAGCATGATTAAGTCGCTTTAAGACTTCTTTAACGAGTTTAGCATGTTCATGTGCTGTCTTTGTAAAGATAACTATATCATCTAAATAGACTGATACGTTATACGACAGGTCCGCAAATAGTTCCATCATAACTTGTTGGAAGAAAGAAGGTAACATGTGTAAGCCTTCAGGTGCACCTTTAAACTGGTACTTCTTACCTTGCCAAGTAAAGGAAAAGTATTTCCTATGAGGCTCATATATCTGTAGTTGATGGAATGCAGCTTTTAAGTCTATCTTGGAAAAGATAGTCGCACCCTCCATTTTGCGTAGTATCTCGCTTATCTTAGGTAAAGGAAAACTATGTTGCGGAATTAGTTTGTAGATTGGCGACAGGTCTAGTACTACTCTTGTTTTACTAAACGTTCCATCAGATTTATATTGATCGACCGCTAAGAGAGCTAAGTTAACTGGGGTTGCATCATAATTGATTTCAATTAGACCCTGTTTTAACCAATCTTCGATTTGGGTTTTGACAACGTCTTTGTGTCTCCAACTCACGTAGTTATGTGAAGGACACTTTAACTTAGAGAAGTCGACGTTTGTTAAGTCAAGTCTAACGTACCCATTAGAGAACTTAAACATACACCAGTCAGTTATTGCAATCTTCCTGTTTTGTATAATTAAGTCCATAATTATATCGGTGAAGTGCGGAATCATATCCTTTGCTTCACCTTCCGGAGGTTTAGGTATCTTTAACATATTATCATCTGACTGATCTTTATTCGGGTCTAGCCCATTAGGCAGACCAGTGAGTGTTATACCTAAACTGAGAAGATCAGTCATACCTATAATTAAATCGTATTTCTGAGACATGTCAGTAACGATTAGGTGAGTCTTCACTTCTCTTCTATCTGACAGCATTATGTGTGCATAGTCAATGGCTTGTTCGCAAGTAGTAACTTTGCCATTTCCCAAGATTAAATCAGTTGTTTCGTTATGGACAGCCATATCTGTAGCGTAGGCTACTCGGCATGAGATAGCAGAGACTTCAGCCCCTGGATCAAATAGTGCCATAACTTTTTCTCCATTTACGAAAACTGTTTGAAAGATACGTTCATCTCCTTTGGTATAGATTTTATTGAACATTTTCTCATAATCTTGCTCTAGTGCGCACATATGGTACTGTCAGTGCTTAACTTGGACGTCTGGTAAGTCCTTGCAATCCTCTTTGTGCCAACCGTTAGTACCCTTGCAAGTAGCACACTCTTTCATATAGTGTCCAAAATCTGGCTTGCCTGGTGCACACTTAACAGGGTCGTGTCTACCATTCCACTTGCCATTACGTTTTGTGAGGTTGTAACCACACTTCTTGCAAGGCGCTCTCACCTTCTTATCACCTTCGGTTCGGTAGAAGTAGAGCCAGTACCCCCCTCCAGTAGTAGTGCGAGGTTTCTTAGTACTACGCGCAGTATTAGTCTCTACTGCGTTTCGCTTAGTGGGCTGGGTGTAGCTCGTGGTACTAAGTACTCTAGTAGAGGAATTGGTATGCTTGTGTACTATCTTCTCAAAGACAGACCAAGGCATAGATCGCAAATCACCATAGGCGATGATGTCATCATTGACTTTCTTAAAGAGGTTAGCTCCCAGAGTCTCCATCATCTGACAAATTAATAAATATTCGCCAGTATAGGTACGACCACCCATCCGAGTATTCATATGTGTCATATGAGCTAGAGCACCTCGAATAGTGGTATCGTTCGCAAAGAACTTGCGAGACTCTAGAAGTTCACGGTCACGTGCATCTTCAAAAAAAGGTGTTAAGTATATTATCACGCAACTGGTGCCAGGGTAGGGCTTTCCAGTTGGGCTCATGTGCCTTCAAGATAGTTCGCCATTCACCTGGCTCACAGAAATGAATAAAGGCATTCATCATCTGCTTATCCCTAAGACTGGCAGACTCCTTAAGTTGGTCGAAGGCCTTCAGTGTCTCCACTGTACTCTCATTAGTAGAGAAATCGACCTCAGCCTGCGCGTTACCTAGCTGCTTTATAAAGCTTGGTTCTAAGTGTTCACGAGGCTCATGCTCAGTGCTACGGGCTGCTAGTGCCAAGATGGTGTCTATTTCCTTTCTCTTGTTATCGATTAGATAGCGAATGTTTCTCATTACTTAAAGCCTTTCAGTCACCTACGGCTGCACAAAGGACCTTTGGGAAAGCTTTGGACTAAAGAATGTGATGATGCATTTAAACTAGTCAAAAGTAGAGTAATGGACGCACCCATCATGCAGTACCCTGTGGATGGTGTCCCATTCCAAGTAGCAACCGACGCTTCAGATCGAGCGGTAGGTGGAGTGCTTTTACCAAACGATAAATGGTATACCGCGCTACATACAATTCTTTAGCAAGAGTTATAATAAGAGCCAACGGAATTACCCTACCGTTAAACAAAAGCTCCTTGATATAGTTACTGCGCTAAGACAGTTTAAAGACTACCTTTATGGAAGTTACTTTACTGTCGCCTGTGATCAAAAGTCTTTAACATACTTAAAGATATGAACCCTGATTCACAGTTGGTGAGCCGCTGGCATGACATTATTGCCAAGTTCGCTTTTAATATAACACACATACCAGGAATACATAACCATCTTCCTGACATGCTCTCTCGACTTGTGCCCGACTACCAGAAAACAGTCAAGGAGTTATTAGCAACCGATTGGATGCTAAATAAGAAATGGTTTAACCTCGCTCAATCACGATGGGGTCCATTTACTGTTGATATGTTCGCCGCAGAACATAACAAACAGGTTTCTGAATATAGGTCGTTGACTCATCCTAAAGGTGATGCATTTCAGCTTGATTTATCAAAGCATAATGCGTGGGCTAACCCACCTTGTCAACTTATCGCACAGTTGTTAAATTATGTTAATATTACTAAATCTACCATTACGCTGTGTTGTACCTTACGTAACTCCGACCCATGGATACGTGATTTAATTAATATGATTCAAGACGAACCTATTTATATCGACCGTGAAACCGACACGTTTTTGTATCAGGGATCCTATTCTATTAAGAAGACACCTTGGAAACACACCATTGTTTGTCGCATCGGTCCTGCAGGTACCACTAAGTGGAAACCCTCAACCGAATTCTTAGCTAAACTAGAGGAGTCTAAAGAGTTTGAACAAAAGCTCAAGACTCGTACAACACATGCACCCAACAAGATTGTAGTCGAGGTAATGCCGATTGAAACGGCATTAGATCGTAAAAAACATGGAACTAGCTAAGGCCATGGATCAAAGACTCAAAACTCTAAGAGAACCTGAAGCTCGCACTCAACTACTTAAAGCGCTGCTTAAAGAACAGCCAGGAGTTGCGAAACAACTGAAGAAGATACTTCAACAATCTAATGTTGTCAATTATGTATCTCAGGAGTCTACCCCTCCTGATACTGAGGTTGCCCTTTCCAACAGGACTATGGTTCATCCAGCCAGCGTTACGCAGAATCTGACTGACTTAGAGGAGCTCGAAAGTAGAGTTAAAATTATACATAATTTAACGCATCGAGCATATGAGCATACTTATAAAATGGCTATTCGTGCAGGGCTTGATCACCCGGCGCTGAAAGAAACCATACGTGAAGTATACCGACGCTGTACTGATTGTGAAAAGAACCAGATCAAGCGATACGGTTGGGCACCCCTAAAAAAGTGTGACAGAAGACCAACCGATGCGCCGAGTCATAGTCGATTTGGTTAAACTCCCGCGATCCAAGCATACTGGCGATGTATATATCTGTCATTTCTTATGTGTGGCTTCGGGCTATAACTTGCTTTATGCAATACCGAACAAACGTCCACAAACAGTGGCAGAATTATGCTATCACGTCTTTAATGACTTCGGTTTCCCCCGAGTACTATGTTCTGATAACGGTAGTGAGTTTTGTACCGACGTAATGGAGGCACTTATACTCGTATCAGGCATGAACCATAGGCGTGGTGTTCCTTACAAACCTCAAACGCAGGGTGCAAATGAGACACGTCATAGAGAACTTAAGAAACTCTTGCGTACCGCACTAGACGACGTTGAGGATATGTGGCCTTATCATTTGAAATGGGTTCAGACTCAAATGAATAACTGCATGAATCCTCAAACTGGAACACTCCCGCTTCACTATTTCTTTGGCCGCTATAGTGAATTACAAGCAACGTTTGATAAAACTGCGCCCGAGAAACACGTTACCCCGTGGCTACAAAAGATTGAGCATATGCAGAACGTTGTTTACCCCTGTTTACTGAGCACAAGAATCGTGTCCTACTTAAAGCGTATGACCGATGGAATAACACTAAGAACATTGTTCAGTTCAAAGTCGGCGATTACGTTAACATTATAAATCGAAACGCCAACGTTACCGAACTCTCTTCTAAGACGATAGGACCTTTTGTTATTTCCTACCATGATGAGAAGAGTGATACTTACGAAGTGAATAACATTGATGGTACTAGCGCAACTAATTTAGGCACTCACCGTATCCCTACCTCCGAACTCTCATTCGCTCGCTCATTTGATTCTGATGTACCAGTTATGGAGTCACAAGTCAAAGATATAATTGACAGAACATCCGAAGACGGTTACACTTACTACAAGACCCGTTTCATGGATGGGACAGTAGCTTGGCTAACCTCCGATGCATTTCGTGAATCTCGCGACTTTCTTCGTATCTTTAATAAGAAATGGAATAAGCGTTTACATAAGAACACACGAGATAAACGAAAAGGGTTTCCTCAGGTGACTACAAACCCTGACGGATCTGAAATTCCCTATTTGCCACCTACTTCCCTACGTGACTAAACTTTCTGATCTGCTTACCAACAGTGCAGAAAATTGTTCAAACTTACTTACTAATGAAGAACAGCCTTTGGCTATTACCTTACCAAATAATAAACGTAAGGCGCCTACATCGGAAATGGTTACTGGACCAAATACTAAACGACATAGAGTACAACATGAGTCTTGAACTCGTACATATAGGCACATACTTACTCGATAAGTCATGACCGAAACCGTTTTACTTTGGTTTTCGCTTTACCAACTAGATCGTATCTTAACGTACGTTCGTAGTTCTAAAAGCTACTGGGGCTATGTAGAAATACGGCCTCCGGTCAGTCTAAAATATCAAGATCAATTGAGATAATACATTGGTTTTTATTTGTATTTTAAATAATTTAGTACAAGCTCTTTTTCCAATATTTCCAAAGTGTTCTAAATTGACTTTGATGGCTCCAATAGCCTGAGTATTTGGTATGACTCATCTATTTGGACCTATTTGAGACATTAGTAGATGTAGGATATTATAAACTAAATTTTATAATCTCCGAACTACTACTTATAGATTTTGGTCCTCCCGCCAATCTCCAAAATCCAATAAGTCTTTTTTTTTCTTTTTTTAACTTTTCTTCAGATGGAACTTTATTTATATCAGCTAATGTATTAACGTGACTTACGTTATTATGTCTATTTACAAATTAGGGCAAGTGGTCATGAACATTTAGTACTTCTAGTGAAAATTATTCAATAAAGAACAGCTAGAGGTACGCCCTGTGTGATCGAGGATATTTAGGCTCTTAACAAGAGGCAGTCCCGATCATTCTTACACAAGCTACCACTGCTAAATCCTAACTGACTAAATTGTATTTTAGTTTAATATAGTTTGAAACCTAGTAATTTCCATCGAAGTTTACAATTACCAGGGTTAGTTGGCAAATGAGGGTCGATATTACGAGGATGGTAAGCCTCATCGAGTTCCATACGATCATATCCTCTGACAGGGTTAGGTTAGGTCAAGAGGATGGTCAATGGTAGCATCAGAGCTACAGAGATTAAAATTTTGAAATATGTTCTGGCACCCGATGAGATGCCGACAGAGTTTGTGGGCCCTAGTAGTGCTCAGGAATTGACAACTGTGATTAAATTCCCTGGCAGAATTGTTTGGAACCAGCGGATTTGCACTTGGCAATTGTTACTCCGCAAAATTTGTCGTCATCAGTGAAGCAGTTCATTGATTCATTTCGCAGAGTGATGAACTCTCCACGGACTCTGAAAACATGCTCAGTGACTTTGGACAAGCAGACGCCGGAGGAATGGCCATCTAACTCACAGGGCAGCTATTGATTTGGAAAACCCGTAGACGATACAATTGTATTCATTTTAACACGCAGATGCTCAAATTGTCGTCTGACAATTCCTTTGTCTGAGCAGGTGATATATGGGTGTCCAGGTTCAAGAGGTAATGAGACACTGGGTGTTAGAGTACAATGTAGTAGACTTTAAATCTAAGTTGTTAGCGTGCGGTGTGGGGACTAATAGTAAAGTGCTAGTGTATCTAATGTATGGTGCATTCGAATGGATTTATTTATGATCTCACCCTCAGTTATATACTGATGGTGTTTGTACTAGTGTTGAACCACTTGCGTTGGCCAGGGTAAAAACTCATATGATCAGTATGAGAAACCTTATGCAGAACACTTTAGCACTCGGATATATTTTCTAGAAATAAATATATCATATTCTCTGTTACCACACTCCGTCTCGGACCTCGGCTCTCGGCTAGCCGCTGTTACCACACTCAGTCTCGAGCGTCGGCTCTCGGCTAGCCGGTGGCCCGTTTTCTATAAACATAATAATCTGAGAAGAAGTCTCAAATTACTCTTACGTTCTCTCAGGCTGACCCACCTATACTTATATTAATTTGAGAACAAGTCCCATATTACTCTCGAGCTGACGACGTAAAACATTATTAACGTATATAGAAATACGCCTACTACTGTAGTCTATCACTGGGGTCCCTTCGTCTGGAGGTACCATAATGGATACCAACAGTTCCGGTCGGGGGTCGGTTGAGAAAAGATTGACTATCATCTCGATTACTAAAAAAAGACATAGTCAACGAAACACAGGATTAATTTCAGGGATGAAAATCGATGAAATAAGCCCCGAGTTCTAAGTTTAGGGGTTGAGAGTTTTTCCCACATTTTTTTCAAAAAAAAAACTTTCAAGAAAATGTTCTATTTTGGATGATTGGCGTAAACTCGTGAATTTTTAGCGAATTTTTGTAGGGAG